>JAODAL010042661.1:0-34574 GCA_025379985.1 Phyllomedusa bahiana
CAGGTTTAAACTCCGTGTTACAAGCGATTTTTAGATCTGTCTCTGGGACTGACAGGACGGACCCAGAGAGGGATCTAACAATTAGCAGTGAGATTATCACTGGGGTCTATGAGGAACACGCAGCGGCGTTCACATGAGAGATCGCCGCTGCGCGTTCCCCTCCTGCCGTGTCTGTCATTGCCGGCAGTGATGCGGTCACGGCTAATTGTTTAGATCCCTCTCTGGGTCCGTCCTGTCAGTCCCAGAGACAGATCTAAAAAGCGCTTGTAACACGGAGTGAAAACGTCGTGTGAACAAGCCCTAACAAAAATCTGATTGAACCTAGTGTTGTGTAGACTTCAATAGAAAATCCATGCTGCAATCTACACAGCACGGGTTCTCTACTGAAGTCGCCGTCATCCGGCGGAAGATAGAACATGTTGTATCCTCCGCCGGATTCCTGTGCCGGACACGTACCTGGCTGACAGTAACCTGAAATCCAACCACTTCTTTAACACAAAAAACGCGCAAAAAAACGCAGCGCTTCAAAGTTAAAATACCATTTGGTTTCCAACAGTTACCTTAGGTGTGTAGATGTAATGGTAGAAGTAAACAGTTGTTCCATGGAGCAGTGAGTAGCTGAGCAGCCCCTTCTCCTCCTCGCCTGATAATTTGGCTCCCATGTAAAGTGCTATAAAGTTTGTCAAGCACTTACACACTGCTTCCCGGCTAGTCTTTCTGGGGATCTGATTGGGGGGGGGAGAAGGAGGGGGGGGGGGTGATGGGTAAAGGAGCCCTTCCTCAGGACAGAGCTGGATCTGTCCACATTATCATTACCCGTAGAGCAGCACATAGCAGTCCTGCCTCTCACATCAGCCCTCAGCTCGGACAGGAGGAGGGGGGGAGACTTTCATCATCTCCCTCTCTCTGTGTCTGGTCCGTGCACATCCCCCGACCCTCACCCCCTGCTCCCTGTCCCCTGAACCTGCGATCTGTGTAAAGTACTTACACACAGCGTCTATGACGATGTGACAGGCAGCAGTGCAGGGACCAGGTGAGCGGACTCCGACCTGACAAGTGGAACAGCAGACCGAAGTCTTGCTGTTCCAATGAACACTCACTCCACCCTGCATCTATTTCCCTCTGCCTTGGTGCGTTGCTCCTCTTTGCTATACAGTCCGTGCCTCGGGCTGTCGCCCAGCCTAAGGAATGCCTCTGCTCCTGTATTCAATGGGCAGGGTAGGTGGCTGCCGAGACGGGCACCTGTGCTCGTGGGGCCCCCGGGCAAGTGCCTACCTGGCCCAATGGAAGAGACGACCCTGCATCCCAGACCTCAGCACTGTTATTTTCCCAGCCCTCACCCATCTTTTCAATCTATCATTATCCTCTGGCATCTTCCCTTCCTCTCTTAAACACGCGACCATCACACCTATCCTTAAGAAACCATCTCTCGACCCCTCCTCACTGTCCAACTATCGCCCCATCTCACTGCTCCCTTTTGCATCCAAACTCCTCGAGCAGCACGTCTATCTTCAGCTGTCCTCCCACCTCTCCTCCAACTCTCTCCTTGACCCGCTCCAATCAGGCTTCCGACCCAACCACTCCACTGAAACTGCCCTCACCAAGGTCACCAACGACCTAGTAACTGCTAAAGCCTCACGCCACTACTCTGTGCTTCTCCTCCTAGACCTGTCCTCTGCCTTTGACACTCCCTCCTGCTACACATCCTCTCCTCCCTCGGCATCACGGACCTGGCCCTCTCCTGGATCTCTTCATACCTCTCTGAACGGACATTCAGTTTCTCTCACTCTTTCACCACCTCCTCCTCCCACCCGCTCTCTGTTGGTGTCCCTCAGGGGTCTGTCCTGGGCCCACTCCTCTTCTCTATCTACACTCTTGGTCTGGGTCAGCTCATAGCCTCGCATGGCTTTAACTATCACCTGTACGCGGACGACACCCAGCTTTATATCTCCGGTCCTGACATTAACTCCCTTCTCTCCCGGATCCCAGACTGTCTATCATCCATTTCCTCCTTCTTCTCCTCCCGTCGCTTAAAACTAAATGTAGATAAAACAGAATTCATCATCTTTCCACCATCCCCCTCTACCCCTCCACCTGATCTCTCTATCACTGTTAATGGCCACACCCTCTCACCAGCTCCACAAGTCCGCTGCCTTGGGATAACCTTTGACTCCTCTTTATCCTTCAAACCACACATCCAAACCCTCACCTCTGCCTGCCGCCTCCACCTGAAAAATATTTCACGCATCCGCCCATTCCTCAACTATGACACTACTAAAACGCTTGTCCACGCCCTCGTCATCTCCCGCCTAGACTACTGCAACATCCTTCTCTGTGGCCTCCCAGCTAGCACCCTCGCTCTCCTCCAATCCATCCTCAACTCTGCTGCCCGTCTGATTCACCTCTCTCCTCGCTACTCCCCTGCCTCTCCCCTCTGCCGATCCCTTCACTGGCTTCCCATTGCCCAACAAATTCATTTTAAGCTACTAACCCTGACCTACAAGGCTCTCCACGACCTCTCCCCTCCATACATCTCTGCCCTAATTTCCAAATATCTCCCCTCACGCAATCTCCGCTCCTCACAGGACCTTCTCCTCTGCTCCCCTCTCATCAGCTCCTCACATAAACGTCTCCAAGACTTATCCCGTGCTTCACCCACACTCTGGATCTCACTGCCCCAAAACATAATACTCTCCCCAACTTTCAACAGTTTCATAAGCAACCTGAATACCCATCTCTTCAGGATAGCATACAACCCACACTAACCCCACCACCACTACACCGGCCCGCAAGCAAGTCTGCCCCTCACCTTCTGTCTCTCCCCTTCTTCCTTGTAGATTGTAAGCCCTCGCGGGCAGGGTCATCTTTCCTCTCTGTTTCAGTTACTAGTCATTTTTGTCACCATTGTATTTGTTCAACATTTGTTATGTATGTAATTCCCCTTAAATGTACAGCGCCCTGGACTTAATGGCGCTCTAAAATAAATAATAATAATAATAATAATAATACTCTAGTTACATCCAAAACTGCATCAACAATTGTATTGAATACATTGGATTATACTCCAGACACATCCAAGCTGCATCTACAACTCTATTGAATACATTGGATTATACTCCAGTCACATCCAAGCTGCATCTACAACTCTATTGAATATATTGGATTATACTCCAGTCACATCCAAGCTGCATCTACAACTCTATTGAATACATTGGATTATACTCCAGTCACATCCAAAACTGCATCTACAACTCTATTAAATACATTGGATTATACCCTATTCACATCCAAAGCTGCATCTACAACTTTATTGAATACATTGATTTATACCCTAGTCACATCTAAAGCTGCATCTACAACTCTATTGAATACATTGGATTATACCCTAGACACATCTAAAGCTGCATCTACAACTCTATTGAATACATTGGATTATACCCTAGTCACATCTAAAGCTGCATCTACAATTCTATTGAATACATTGTTATACTCCAATCACCTCCAAAGCCACATCAACAATTCTATTGAATACATTGGATTATACTCCAGTCACATCCAGAGCTGCATCTACAACTCTATTGAATACATTGTTATACTCTAGTAACATCCAAAGCTGCATCTACAACTCTATTGAATACATGGGATTATGCTCCAGTGACATCCAAAGCTGCATCTACAAATCTATTGAATACATTGGATTATAACCTAGTCACATCCAAAGCCACATCAACAATTCTATTGAATACATTGGATTATACTCCAGTCACATCCAAAACTGCATCTACAATTCTATTAAATACATTAGATTATACTCCAGGCACATCAAAAATCACATCAACAATTGTATTGAATACATTGGATTATACTCTAGTCACATCCAAAGCTGCATCTACAACTCTATTAAATACATTAGATTATGCTCTAGTCACATCCAAAGCTGCATCTACAACTCTAATGAATACATTGGATTACACCCTAGTCACATTCAAAGCCACATCAACCATTCTATTGAATACATTGGGCCAGATGTCTCAGACTAGACAGTTGTCCGTCTTATTCGGTTAGTGCAGCATTCGTCAATATGTATGAAAGCGTCTCACAGGATTATTGTTGCACTTGGTCGGAAAGCAGAAAACTGATGCAGCCCGTTTCATACATCTCTCCCATTGTGTTATACTCTAGTCACATCCAAAGCAGCAATTACAATTTTAGTGAACACATTGTGTTATACTCCATTTATATCCAAAGCTGTGTTTATAATTCAACTAAAGGCATTGTTTTATACTCTAGTCACAGCCAAAGACGCATCTACAATTCTATTAAATATATCCTCTGCTGTTAAACACTGTGTAAGATATACTGTACTTTAATATGGAAAAACTATGCCACCCACAATGCAACGCTACATTGTACAACACTAGGCCACCCACAATGCAATGCTACATTGTACAACACTAGGCCACCCACAATGCAATGCAGCAAGTAGAGTAGATTATAGGAGTTTAGCCAGATTCTTAAAGGGGAGCTTCAAAATGATGCCAAGTGACATCAAGAAGAGTTTTGAGCGCAGCTTTGGATGTGACTAGAGTAGATCCTGACAGTACTTAGAGGAGGGGCTGTATCAGATGCTGACATTATTCTCCCTTCCTCTCCTAGGTTGGCATTAATTACCAGCCCCCCACCGCGGTCCCCGGTGGTCATCTGGTGAAGGTGCAGCGGGCGGTCTGCATGCTCAGTAACACCACCGCCATCGCTGAGGCCTGGGCACGACTGGACCACAAGTTCGACCTGATGTACGCCAAGCGGGCGTTCGTGCACTGGTACGTGGGGGAGGGCATGGAGGAGGGAGAGTTTGCTGAGGCTCGAGAAGACCTGGCCGCACTGGAGAAGGACTATGAAGAGGCCGGACTGGAAGTATAATTACAAGAGCTAATAAATTTATGCACCAGGACTACGGGAGGGTGCGGGGGGGGGGGGGTTAGGGGGCGCCAGCCCGCCGGCCCATAGACATTCATCACTAGCGGCACGTACTCTCCGCTAGTAATTGACATGTCGCTTATCTCCCCCCACGGTGTATTGTCCGAGCGGGGAGTGGAGGCGTAGTCCATAGTTCTCTATGAAAAATGTGGATTACCGTAATGACTGGGACGTATCTCGCCCCGTATTTAGCGCAGTACACCGCAAAATATGGGCCGAAATACGTCCCAGTTTAAGCCGTGTGAACATTGCCTAACTGCTTGGCCGAGATCGGAGACAGATCCAATCCCAGCCATTTAACAATTTAGACACCGCGGTGAAGGTAACCACAGCATCTAAATATAGTTAATGTCTTGGGCGGCCCCTGATCCTCCGTCCTTCCCCCACCTCCGTGACTGTGGGGTGCTGTTTGGTTTTCATGGCAGCTGTCACCTCATGAAGGCCTCGTAGCTGCCAGTTTATTCTCCTATTAAACCTTGGCCGTTCCTGGGCAAAATTGCACTCAGGGCGGGGTAAAAATCCCCTTCCACCCCCCCACGTAACATATTGGCCACAATGAAACACAGTCAAAAAACCATCAACCAAAATAAAAATAACAACAAGTTTTCCACAAGTCTATGTATAAAACTACTAAATAAAAACATACATTTTTCCCAAAAACACCGCTACACCACCAAATCCCAGGGAAAATGCCAATGTCCTCTTTAAACCCATATCACCAGCACGAGTAACTGAATACTGCGACACTGGACCACTAGTGACCGAAAAAAAACTGTCACACCATGACCACATACACCACAAAATGCCGAAAATACTCACACCATACCACTATCCCAGCAATATCCCCAATATGCACACGTCCACATATACCGCCAAGTACCGAATAATACTGCCAAAAAACCATGACCCATATCACCACACATAGTACCGAATAATAAAAACGCCCATTAAACCCAATTATACACCTCCTCCCAGACATCCTCCTCTCTGCTCAAAACACCGGGACTGCCTTTCACTGCTCTGACATCATTCCCCCTGTATCTTTAAAATAAACCTCACTAAAACTGAAACTTCACTCATCCCACCATCTACTAACAGACCCACCGCCCTTTTTTTGTCTCACGTTGGCACCACCTAATTTGGGCAGTACCCCGCTTTTGGGGGGGGAAAACAGTTTCCCGTCTGTCCTTCATCCTATATCCAACCCCTTGCCCGCTCCTTCCCCTGCCCCCAAAGAACATTCCAGAATCCGCCTTTTCTCTGTGTAAACAACTCAAACCTCTTGGGTTTCTTATTCTTTTTTCTCTTGACTACTGTAACTCCTACTTATGGGTTTCCCTCTGTGAAAACTCCCCCCCTCTCCAATCTGTCCAGAATGCAGCAGCCAGGCTTGTCTTTCTCTCCCCGCTATACTGATGCCTCAAACCCTGTGTCAGTCACTGCCGGGTTTTCCCCATCCATACGGGATACAACAAAAATTCACTCTCACTCATAAACTCCCCCAAAAACGCGCTCCCCCTACTTTCCCCTCCCCATCCTTTTACCCCCACCCGTGCTCCCCGCTTGCTGCATATCGGTTTACACTCATCAATCATCCGAACCTCCCATCCCCGTCAAAAGTTTTTCCACGGCGGCACCAGTTCTCTGGAAACAACCGGGGGCGATCGGGGCACACTCAGAACTCTCTAGTTTTAAAAGGGGCCCTGAAAACATCTTGCCCTTTGGGCCCTTCAAGAACCCCTAATGCAACACCTCCCCTCCCCCCACCTCCCCTACGCACTCATTCTTTTTTCGGCATTAACTGTTTATAGCTGTTATAGAGGGGGCAGGTTCACCCAATTCTATGTAAAAAAAAAAATTATTCACAGGCGACCATTGTAAATCTAGCACTTCTTGCCCTTCGTCTCCCATACACCCTAATAGATTGAAGAAGATGGCAATCGTTTCAAAACGAAGGGGAAATTTTTTTTTAGAATTTCAGGAAAACTTGGGTTCGAACAAATCGAATTTGGGGGGATTGGGGGGAACGAAGGTTTTTTCTTGAAAAATGGCTGCGAGCACAGGCGCTACAGGGGCAAAGCATTTGGGGGAGGAAGAAGGGCTACCCTGCATGAATGTGCAGAGATGAACCAATCAGAGACCGGGGGGTTTCGTCGTCCCCCACTTTTAAAACCCGGGACCCCATCTCGCTTCTCACACCCTCCCCCTGTAGACGGAAGGGTGCGCTGCGGTGAAGGTTTTAAGAACTGATTTTTAAACAGGATTTTTTGGGGGGTTCTCACTTGCTCAGGACTTTTCTAAAATTTCTATTCTGTTTTTTGGGGAAATTGGATCTGAAACCATGGCTCCACGCAGCCATATACATTAATATCCAAGGGGTCTAAGCCAGTTCCCGTTGTACATTTAAAAAAAGCGTTTTACAATACAAATACCACTTTTTTTTTGGGGCTGCTCAATTCTATTGCCAATTTACATCCAGGGGTTAATTAAGCGTTGTTTTGCTGGTGTGCTGACAAAAAAAAACCGCTTTTTCAAGGGCCAAATATATATATTTTTTTTTGGTACCCCAATTTCACAAGCAAAGGTTAATTAAATTTTTCTCTTGTTTTTGTGGCGTAGAAAAATACCCCTTTGTAACACGCTAAAAAGACTAGTTTGTGGGGGCTCAATTTTATTGCGCAATTACCCCCGGGGGTTAATTAAAGGGTTGTTTTGTGGTGTGCTGACAAAAAAAACCCGTCTTTTCAACGCCAAATATTATTTTTTTTTTGGTAGCCAAATTTAAACAAGCAAAGGTTAATTACTTTTTAAACTTTGTGTTGGGGCTTAAAAAAATACACCTTTGAACACGTAAAGCTACTATTTTGGTGGCTCAATTTATTGCGAATTTTACATCCGGGGTTAAATTTAAGCGTTGTTTTGCTGCTGTGCGACAAAAAAAAAACCGTTTTTTTCAACGCCAAATAAATTTTTTTTTTTTTTTGGTAGCCAAATCAAAAGCAAAGGGTTAATTAAAATTTTTACCCCTTTGTTGTTGGCTAGAAAAACGCCATTTAACACGCAAACAAAGCTAAATTTGTGGGGGCTCAATTCTATTGCGCAATTTACTCCGGGGTTTTAAATTAAGCGTTGTTTTGTGCTGTGCGACAAAAATAAACCGCTTTTAAACCCCAAAAATATATTTTTTTTTTTTTGGTACCAATTCACAAGCAAAGTTTAATTTCAATTTTATCTTTGTTGTGTGGGTAAAAAATACCCATTGTAACACGACAAAGTACTATTTGTGGTGGTCAATTCTATTCCCAATACACCCGGGGTTAAAAAATTTTTGTTTTCTGCTGGCTGACAAAAAAAAAACCGTCTTTTTTCACGCCAAAATATTAATTTTTTTTGTAGCCTTTTTCACAAGAAAAGGGTTAATTAAATTTTTCTTTGTTGTGGGGCTAAAAAATACGCCATTGTAACACGCTAAAAAACTATATTTTGGGTGGCTCAATTCTATTGCCAATTTTTACACCCGGGGGTTAATTAGCGTTGTTTTGCGGGTGTGTAAAAAAATAAACCGCTTTTTAAACGCCAAAAAATTATTTTTTTTTTGGAGCCTAATTCACAAGAAAAGGGTAATTACAATTTTATCTCTTGTTGTGTTGCGTAGAAAATAGCCTTTTGTAATACGCTAAAAAACTATAGTTTGTGGTGGCTCAATTCTATTCCCAAATTTTTACATCCGGGGGAAAAATTAAGCGTTGTTTTGCTGCGTGCTGACAAAAATAAACCTTTTTTCAACACCGAAATTATACTTTTTTCTTGTAGCAAAATTCACAGCGAAGGTTTAAAATTAAGCCTGTTTGTGCTTTTACATTTTAAAAACACACATTTTGTAAACGAACATACAAGTAAATTTTTCCTGGCCCATTTTTGGAGCGAATTTTTTCCCAAGGTTTCCCAAGCTTGTTACGGGTTCTTTTTGGGAGTCAAAACGGGGTGTAATTTATCATATACAAAAGCTTATAAAACAGTTCTTACTTTTTAGAACAAACTAGTCAGACGAGAGGTGGCAGGCTCGCAACTGGAGGGGCAGGGGCAAAAACTTTCTGAAAGGGGCCCGGGGTCGCGCACAGCAAGGGGACTTCCGCAAGAGGGGTCACTGGGTGAGGCAACAACTGCGCTGTCATCTAGGGGCCTGGGTTGTTCAGCAACCCGGGTTTCTTGATTGGGTTGCTGTCATCCTTTTTCCCCCAAAAAGACATCTGACAACCCCAGCCAAATCGGGGGGGAAACCCAGACAAACACTTGGGGGCAGGGCCCGGAGGGGGTCGGGCCCCACCTGTCCTCAGCCCCCCTTCCCCACCATTTCCCCCTCACCAGGGTTTTTCTACTATGTGGCTGGGCTCAGCGCCACTTATACGAGGTAAAAATTTGAGGAGGGGATCAGCAGCTACTTCAGCGAAGAAAAGGGGGGAAATCCCCTCTTTTTGCAGAGGCCCGGCAAAGTATAGATGTGGAGAGTGCCATGGGGGGTCATGTGGGGGAAGGTCGCCCCGGCTTCCAAGACCGGTGAGAGGAAAGTATACGATGAAACACAAATAATGAGAGTGCCGACCGCCTTTTGGGAGCCGGGTGAAGCAAGGGCCCTTTACTCGTCGGGGGGGAAGAGGGCGTCAGTTTCGCTTCAGGCAGCGGCGCAGCCAGCAAGTGGGGTTTTGGGGGAGTCAGCGGGGAGCAGCAGGGGGGTCGGGAGCCAAACGGCACGGGTAGAAAAACCCCCTTTGCAGGTCCAAAACGTACGGGACAGGGGTCAGGAGGGGGGGGGCGGCATATTCATCAGGCGGAGCGTTGGCGGAAAATCAGCTACCGGCGGTGTCATTCTTTCTAAGAACCGGAGAGCCGAATTTGGGTAAATTTAGAATCGTGGGGAAAAGTGAAGCGTGGCCCGGGCTAACGTTGGGACAACGGCCCCCGTCAACCATGCGCGTCACCAACCCGGGGGCCCCCGGGAAAAGTGGCTCAGTTGGTGGGCCATCCCCCCGCTGCAGCAGCACAGCGCCAGTGGCACCATGCCTTTCCCGCCATCAAAGGGTCCACCACCTTGCAAAGGGAGCTGTTTCTTTTGACATCCCTCCCGGGAATGCCCTGCTCCTCGCTATCTGGCCCAGCAGCGTTCAGAAGCGATTGTAAAAGAAACAGTATTCGTCCAACCTCCAAAATGCAGCAGCTACCCTGCCCTTTCCAAGTTTTTGGGACTGCAGTCCCCCCCTTTCCAAAAGGGGGACTCTGCACCATTCAGGAACAAAAAGGCTTTGCCGAGCCCAATGGAGAGTTCCCAAACCTAAAATTTTTTTCCAAAAAGGCAGTACCAGCACTTCAAAATATGTAGAACAGAAGGTGGGTCAGTCCCTTTAGCTATCGGGTTTTTTCCAAGGTACACGGGAGCGCGGACGTTGGAGCTGTAAACGGCAGGGGGGTACATGTCCTTTAGGCCCATGGGGGAAAGTGTTCCCGCCCAGGGGACACCCGCAACTTGGACGGAGACGCCGCTTTCCCCCCCCACGTTTCAAACCGGGTGCCCCGCGCCAATTTCCCCTCCTCCTCCCCCACACCACCCCCATCTCAGCCTCCACAATTTTGCTCCATCAAACCCCATGTGTAGGGCACACGTGTCACGCAGTTCTACCCTAGTTTCCCCCGGCGAACGAAGCACACAGGGGAGGAAAATGTCCGCGTCATGCAGCAAGAAATCGATGTTGGGGTTTCCCCCGCGCCAACGCAAATCGGACCATGGTGAGGACAATGGGGAGTAAAAAAGTTGTCCCGCTGCAAAAAACCCGGGGGGGATGGTCCATGCCCCTGCATGGCCACGGTTCAATTGGGGTTTTAAAAAGTTCCTGAAGTCTTCCACGATTTCAGACATTCTGAAAATGGCCAGGAAACGTCATGCATTTATCCATTCTACAAAGCCCGGAACACCCCCCTGATTGCAGCGGCAAACGGCCCCCCCCAACACGCCTGATATGCATGGTTCCCCCCTGGAATTCCCCGCCTGCAATGTTTGGGCCACTGATGAACGGAAAGGGCCCTTAAAGATTTTTGATACCAGGCAGACAAAGTACTCCCCTGTGAACTTTGATGTCACCAGTGGCAGCTCATGCATGACACCCGCCCTTTTTGAGGGCCCTTCGAGGAGGCCACGTTTTTTTCAGTCGCCAGGGCTACGGGGTGAATAACGTATTCCCCCTTTGTCCCGGAACAGATGCTGAAAAATCTGTCTGGGGGGGGGACTGGAATGGGCGAACATCTCGTGGCACATGAGTCCGGTGGGGACTGAAATGGAGGAGGAGGGGGAGGAAGAGGGCATTGGGGAGAAGCATTGTCTGGGGAAATGAGTGGGTTTTCTACCCGGTGACAAAAGAGGAGGAGCAGGGGCAGTGGAGGGGTGGATGGGGATGAGGAAGAGGGCAATGACTCCCAAACCCTGGCGATAAAGTGGAAAAGGGGGAGGGAGCCCCTCGGAGTCATTTTTGCAATTCCCGCACATGCTTATTTTCCTGGCTAGTGCAGCCAAATAGTCACATCCGGCAAGGGGTGACTTTGGGTCTCCCCCCTATTGGACCTCGTACCGGGCCAAAAAAAAAAAAGGGGGCCTTTTTCCCAGCTATTAGAGGGAAAACAAACTCAAATACAAAGGGAAATTTCCCCCCAATCAGTTGGCCGTGCCTATGTGCGGCACGTCCCTCCTCGACAGGGCTGACCTGGGGGTTCCTCAGGCCACAATACTGCCGCGGCTGCTGGGGGAAGGTTGGGGGGGGAGGAGCGTACCAGTCCCCTCAGCAGTAAACCCAATCTGGAAATCACTAATGGGAGCTTCCTTACCCCCCTAGTGGGAGGCGTCACCAGCAAGCACAGCGGACATGGACATCCCTGAACCCAAAAAGGTTGTGGGCCCCTTTTGGGCAGACTTGCCACCCCAGTTGAAGATCGTGGACTCTGGGCAGCCAAATGGATTGGGGGGCCGCAACTTTCCGAGTTTTCAGTGGAGAAATTCCTGCCCGGCCAGTTGTGGCATCAGAGCGGGGTTCGTGCGGCGGGGGCCATCGTTTCCCCAAGGGGAACCCGCTTGTCCACGGGAAATGTTGAAAAGATGACCTTTTTCAAAAGAAATCAGGCGTGGGTGGCCCGGATTTTCCCCCCACCAATGCCTTAGGCGTCAGTCTGGGTTCCAAAATACCTCCTCACCATATTCTGATGCCGCCAACCCCCCCTGATGCCACACATCGCTGATAGTTTCTCCATCGCCTACCACCTCTTTACCCGGGGCTGGTATTTCCACCCCCCTCAACACTCTGCATTGTGCCACTCTATGTGTCATGCGCTCTGCTGTTGCTTTTCCGGACAACCACACTGTGTCATTTTGCCCCTTCTTGGCTTCCCTGTTTTTTCCCCCCCTCCCAAATGTCATTTTGCCACGCCTACCTAAAGGCTGTGGGTGCCGCCCTCACCTCCCCACCTGTCACTAAATTTTTCCACCTGGCCCTCAGCTTGTTTTTTTTTACTTTTTGCTGCCATGACTTTATCAGGCTACGTTCCCGCTTCAGTTTTTTTTGGCATTTTGCCCCATAAGTGCCCAGGGAATTTTAATTTAAGCGATTTAAGAGCGGGGGCAGTCTGTGGTGTCATCTAAAAACAACATTGTATGAAGACCAAACCAACTCCTCTGCAATTTTAAGATGGCACAACGTTCTAACACCCTGCAGGCTCTGGGCACCCGGGAAAAGCTGTTTTTTAACGTGATCGGCCGAATAATTCGGGAAAGAAAACAATTTTTTCGGAAAAGTGAAGTGACCGAAACGAATTTTTGAAAATTTGCCCATCCTTTAATTTTAAGCTCTTGCGAGCGGGCCCTCCTACCTTGTTCTCCTGAAATACTTTTAAAGTGTAATGTCTGTAGTTTACCCCCCAAATTGTAAGTGCTGCGGAAAATGTTGGCCGAAAAGAAATAAAGATTATTATTATTATTTTATTATTATTATTATTATTATTATGAGTATAAAAATTTTACTCAACCAAATTTTCTGAAGACAGGACCATACAGTGGTGGATACCCGCTGTACACAGGCTCTGCAGACATATAATTGATTACAGTAAAGTTATATCTAGTGACTCACAGGAGACGTCTCTGAAGAGTTGGTCTCTTTCTCTTCCTCTCCATCTGTCCCAGACGCCATGACGACTTTTCCCGGCCACAACTCTTCACTGTAGAATATACAAAACAAACATCTTCGACGCCTCACTTTATCAGCAGTAGATGCCCCTGTAGCCAGTAAGATGCCCCCTGTAGCCAGAAAATGCCCCCTTATAGCCAATAGATGCCCCCTCCATGTAGCCAATAGATGCCCCCCTTATAGCCAATAGATGCCCCTCTGTAGCCAATAGATGCCCCCCCTGTAGCCAATAGGTGCCCCCCCTCTGTAGCTAATTATAAAATAAAAATTACTTACCAGACCACGGTCCCCGCGTCCAGCTCCCAGAGATGTACTCGGCGGCAGAGCTGCCAGCCAAGGAGATCGAGCGTCGCAGGGGGCGCGGTGAAAGCTGTGCGCCCCCTGCAACGCTAATACAGGGGAGGAGTCAGGAGGGGAATGATCCGTCCTGCCTCCTCCCTGCACCAGCAGCTGCACAGCGAGTGCGTGCAGCTGCTGAGTGGCTCGGCTGTTATAAAACGGCCGCGCAGAGCCAGGGGCTATTCTCCGGGCGAGCCAGGAGGCGCACCCCTCGGGTGAGCGGAGCGTCGGCGCCCCGGGCGATCGCCCGCCCCTAGGAACGGCCCAGACACCCTGTCACAAGGAGTAATAGGTGATGAACGTAACATTAGAATGGAACAGTATATTAGTACAACCGTATACAGATCAAGTGATCGCATGTTCAAATCCCCTAGTAGGACTGATTTCTAAAGTGTAAAAAAAAGTTGCATCCATCCCAAAATGGTACCAATAAAAACTACACCTGCAAAAAAAGAGCCCTGCTCGGGTCTACAGACTGAAAAGCTAAAAAGTTATTGGTCGTGGAAAGTGGCGCTGCAGAGCAAATGTAGAAATAAAAAAAAGTAGTGATAGATAGCTCAGATTACAGGGCCCAGAAGTGATTGCCACCCCTGCACCCCTTACAGCTACGCCCCTTGTTCACCCCCATTAGTTCCTCTGCCACATTTTATACATAAATCTGTCGTCAGGAGACTTTTTTGAGGATTTCGTTCACCAAACTTTCCACCACTTCTGGTTTGATTTTTCCTTCAATGAAAACGGTCCTCCCATCTTCCCAACTGGGCTCCAGCCCCTTCGGTCCTGGCTTTTCATTCACGGGCTGCGGGACCTGTGGAATCAAAAGCTGACAGTGCAGTGTCGGACTGGGGTTTATCAGGGGCCCAACTGGGGAGATAAACATTGGGGCCCACCAGTGGAGCTGATACTATAGGCCCACCAGTGGAGCTGATACTATAGGCCCACCAGTGGAGCTGATACTATAGGCCCCACAGTGGGCTGTTTACTATAGGCCCACCAGTGGAGCGGATTCTAAGGCCCACCAGTGGAGTGATACTATAGGCCCCCCAGTGGGATGATACAAAAGGGCCACCAGTGGAGCTGATACTAAAGGCCCACCAGGGGAAAGCTGATACTAAGGCCCACCCAGTGGAGCTGATTACTATAGGCCCACCAGTGGAGCTGATACTAAAGGCCCACCAGTGGAGCTGATAATATAGGCCCACCAGTGGAGCTGATACTAAAGGCCCACCAGTGAACGGGATATAAAAAGGCCCACCAGTGGAGCTGATACTAAAGGCCCACCAGTGGAGCTGATACTATATGCCCACCAGTGGAGCTGATACTATAGGCCCACCAGTGAAGCTGGTCCTGGAGTTGATAGTGGGGTTGATACTTGGGGCCCACCCTACAGCTTCTGCATATTGCTTTCTGTTGCTGCCTTTTTCCCTGTAAAGCAGCCCTATTCCTGCCATGCCCAGAGGCCCGGCCCATCAGTGGTATACATGGCCGGACTGGGACCAAAAAGCAGCCCTGGCACAAAACTCCCACCAGCCCACATACAATATCCGCCACCAGCCCACATACAATATCCGCCACCAGCCCACATACAAAAATATCCGCCACCAGCCCACATACAATATCCGCCACCAGCCCACATACAATATCCGCCACCAGCCCACATACAATATCCGCCACCAGCCCACATACAATATCCCCCTCCAGCCCACATACAATATCCGCCACCACACACATAACAAATCCTCCACCATCCCACATACAAAATCTGCACCTTCCCACATACAATATCCGCCACCATCCCACATACAATATCCTACACGCACCTCCATCCATCAAAACAACCACCAACTATAACAACACCAGCAAGAAAGTAAAATTGGCGCAGAGAAAACTCCTAATCACCAGGTGATGTACAATTTGTATGTTTTTTCAATAAGGGACCAAGTTATCCTGCATTATACAAAGCGCTGATATAAATTACAATGGCCGGCTACTATTGGTCAAATCACCATTGGTCCACCATCACATGACCGTGTAAACAGGAAACCTCTTCTCTGTGATAGTCGCTTTGATGACATCTTCCGGCCATAACTCGTCTCTACCTTCTGCAGAATTTACCACACAAACATCTTTAGACTTCTCACTTTTTTTCCAACCACCCTCTTTAACCTCTGCCCCACCTGTGTACAGACTACCCCCATACAAAACACCAAAAATGGTTTATAAAGACCCCTTGTGCCACTAACAGTTACAGATCCCACATACATCTATTGTGCACCCACTTCTGTAAACAGTTAGTTATTTTTTTCCTATATAATAGGGAGGTTAACCTGTCATACAAGCCACATAGGTATGCTACTAAATTAATTAAACAGTTAGACCCTATATTTGGGAAGTTACTACTCCATTTAGTGCAGTAGGTAACCAATAAGGACTCCAATTAGGTAGGTAAGTAGTTACATAAAGCATGCTGATAGAATACGGCCCTCATTATGTAGCCCAGGACCGGCATCCCACCATTCAGGCCCTGCCAGTTGCCTGGGAGATGCCCAGCAGTTAACAAGCCATTTTACAGCCTCTCATTGGAATAGTCACTGGGCCGCTACATGGGGAGTGGGCCACAATGGTTAAGTGACACATATCTTCACCAACTATCTAAGAGGCCTGCAATAAGGAGGAACCCACAGGATGCAGACACGGCTGAGAGGGTGTCGGCAAGTAAGGGTATGTAGGCAGGTTAAGGGCCCAGGGGAGAGTAGGTTTAAGCTGTTAATTCCCAAGTTGGGGGTAGTAAGGGAAAAGCTGAAAAGACACTGGGGGGTTTGTAGTGTAGCCAGCGGTGGAAGGCCTGGGGTTTGGTTAGGGGCCAGCTGGGAAGCCCTGGGCGGGGGGGGGAGTGGAAGGGGGCCAGGTGGGACGGCCTGGGAGGGTGGTAGGGGGCAAGCAGGGAAGGTGCCTGGGGGGGGTTTGGTAAGGGCCAGCTGGGAAAGGCCTGCGGAGGTTGGTAGGGGGCCCATCTGGGGTGAAGAGGCCAGGGGGGTGGGTAGGGGGCCAGCTGGGAAGGCCAGGGGGTGGTAATGGGCCAGCTGGGAAGGCCAGGGGGTGTAAGGGAAGTGGGCCAGCTGGAAAGTGCCTGGGTGGGTGGTTGGTGGGGGCCAGCTGGAAGGCCTGGGGGGTTTGGTAGGGGGCAAATCTGGGAAGGCCCCTGGGGGGTTTGGCTAGGGGGCCATCTGTTTAAGTCTTGGGGGTTTGGTATGGGGGTCCAGCCTGGTAAGCCTGGGGGTTGTAGGGGCCATCTGGGAAGCGCCTGTGGGGTGGTAGGGGGCCAGCTGGGAAAGCCTGGGGGGTTGGTAGGGGGCCAGCTGGGAAGGCCTGGGGGGGTGGTAGGGGGCCATCTGGGAAGGCCTGGGGGGTTGGTAGGGGGCCAGCTGGGAAGCCAGGTGGGTTGGTATGGGTCCAGCTTGGGAAGGCCTGGGTGTGTTTTGGTAGCGGCCCAGCTGGGAAGACGCTCAGTGTAAGGCAGAGCCACTTACCAGTCCTCCATAGTGAGCTGCATCTTCCTCTGCTCAGCGTCCTGCCAGGCCTGCAGGGGGCGGGACCGAAGCACTGAGCAGGCGGAGTCAGGCAGTCCCTGCTCTTGTCCTGTGCACTGAGCTGCCGGCCCCGCCTCCTGAGCTGTGTGAGCTGCGCGGCCAATGCAACAGGCCTCTGTCCTTGATGTCTGTGCTGCCAGCATGGACACTGGGGGCTGGAGCGGCCCATTGCGACAGCCGCGGCCCTCTGCAGTGTCTGCAGCTTCATACTTTAATCTCTGCTGTTCTCCTGCTGTGCCGAGCCCTGCGTCCAGCACTCAGAAGCCCAACCCAGCGCCCAAGTGTGCGGCCTTCACAGCGGCGCTTGCTCACCTGTAAGAGTATGGTAGGATCAGCGCCACTGAATAATAAGAGAAAAAAATTTCGAAGTGAGGTTTTTGCAGCCAGGCGGCCCAGGAGTCACACGGCCCGCCAGGCATCTGCCCGGCTGGGCAAGTGCTCAGTCCGGGCCTGGTGGTATACCCTACTGTGGGTCAGTCCGAGCATGCAGAGGTGGCCATGAAGGTTCAGCGAGTGGTGCACAAGTTCTTAGCCCTCAAACTTTAGGAAACTCAGGTGCCAAAAGGCCGTGAGCGCGTCCACACCTGGACTATATCATCTAAGTGCGGCCCCTCAGCACCTCATGACGTCAGGGCAGAGGGATGAAGCTTTACCTTGGCTCCAGCTCTCCCAGGAGTCCAGGAGTCTCCCCTCATTGTAGGATGTTCCTGGAGAGTTGGCAGCTGTGGATAAAATATCATGATCCTTATACAGATCGGATCATTACTGACACAGCAAAACAGAGGGGATGGCGATTGGTTTTTTATATGATTATACTTTTTTTTTTTACTTTTCTTGTCCAAATATGGGAACACCGTGCGCAACCATCAGCATCTGCAATCACATTTACGGGGCTCCGATAATTAGTCAGAGGGTCTCGCCACTCTCTGTTAACCACCTAAATGCTGTGGCTACTGCTGACTGCAGCATCTACGAGGTCAAGCAGCCGGGATCAGATCTGCTGCGGTTTTACTTCATAGTCTGCTCCCAGTGCAGCCACAACTTCAGAGACTGAACCGACTGTACCAGTTGGACCAGGAGAACAACTCCTTCTCTGGGAGTCTCCATCTCGTCTCTCTTTCCTTCTTCTCTCTCTCTCTCTCTCTCGCTCTGTCTCTCTCTCTCCTTTTCGTCTTTCTTAACAGCCAATCAGATTCCACTTTTTGGCGAGGGGTGGTTAGAAGATGAAAGTAGTTACCTTATTGGTTGATGAGATGCTGTGACAGCCAATCAAATGTCACCTTTTATTGTTGGAGAAAGCAGGGCCGGGACGACGGGTTATGGCATGGGTAGGTGATCGCCTATGTCCCTTACCTCTACCTGTCCCTAAGGGCGGCAGGTCAGGGGCCCCATAACCTCCCTGCTCCAGGCCGCTGCCGTGGGCCTAGAGCAACGACTGGCCCTTCAGCTGCATGTGCGGAGCAGAGAGCGAGCGCTCCCTGCTCCGCAGACAGTGTCGACCGACACATCGGTGGCGCCGCCGGTTTTTCCTCATATCGCTGAGTGACCTGCCGCGTGCCCCGTGCGGCTCAGCTGGCAGCGACGCGATGAAGTGATGTCATCGCGACACTGCCTACTCCTCAGAAGCACATCCCGACCTAGCTGAGCACACCGGGACTGCCCGGATGAGCGTCCCGGCGCTGGATGGCGGGGCCTGGAGAGAGCGCAGCTGCTGTGAAATGCAGGTAACGTGAGTATAAATGTCAGGGCCGGACAAGGTCATTTTTGGTGCCTAAGCGCGACAGCCAATGGGCTGCCACCCCTCGCCCCCAAAAAAACGTGCACCCCCCACACACTAATTCCTCTTACACCCCTGCGCCATGTCCTGTCACTATCTTTCTGCATATTCCACATAAATCCCGTTCTACCTCCTCAGCAGTCACTGCACAAAGAAAATCACGATGACAATTTGCTTTTTTCAAATCGCTCCCCTCAATATGTACAGTGAAATACCCCTAAATAACAGTCAACCTGAATAATCCACGATACATGTAGCCAAATCTACCAGTACGCATGATTGTTTACTAAAAAACCTCCTACATAACCAAGACCAAAACTATTACTACTTAAGTGATCAAATATCCAGCCAGACCCTGACAAGACGACGCAACCCCCACATGTGACTATCAGCTGTACACAGGCTCTACAGACATATACCCGCCATACATGACCAGATAGTGGTAGAATACTAGTTTATGTAGACGCTCACAGACATAAAGTGATTACACTGCAGTTACATTTATGACTCAAGAAACATCATTTCTGATTAGCGTCGTTCCCCTTTCCATTTTTTTCTCCATCCGGTTCACACCTTCATGCTGATTGCTCCGGCCAAACTCGTCCCTGAGGATTTGGACACAAATATCTTAGAATCCTCACATTTCCAGTAACTCCTTAATTATAGGTATATAAGTCCCCTCAATAGAAGCTATATAGGTCCCTGCAGTTATGACAGGATATAAAATGCCCCCTCAAGATAGGAATCTAATAGGTCCCCATCAGTTAGACAGGTATACAGCTAATCCCTGTTTAAAGCTTTATAAATTTTACCGCACTGTATCAATCAATTCATATGCTATAGACAAGGAAGCCTTGGACCAGCATCGCGGTCAGAGCTGAAGGACAGCGGGAAGCCACAGTAGCTGGAGTATATGCTGCTGGAGTCCAGGAACTGTCTGCATCATGGCGGAGAAGATGGCGTGAGTTGCTGGGCTGCTAAGCGATCTGCCTGGATTGCCCTGCGCCACGATGATGTAGATCACGACGCTGTGCATGAGGCACCTTGGCGGGAGCCAAGGCCGTATCTTACTGTCACGGTTGGAGGTAGTGGATCCACTGACAACCTCAAGCATGGTAGTTAGCCCTCGCCAGAGCGATCAAAGTAGGTCCCGTTCTTTTTCACCAAGAGCCCCGTCACAAAGCGAATGGACTTGCAGCTGCGTATGCTACCAGGTCGCTACCCTGACGTGACTTGCGCTTAGCGAGGCAGCCGAGGTGTAGTGGTTGGTACAAAATCAGAAGACAGCTCGTAGTCTGGACAGGCAGGAAGGTCAGGCAGGCGGCAAGATTTTGGTCGAGGGACGGAACAAACGAGTACGGTACAAAGATATTTCAGGACAAGACTTCAGGAATCGCTTCTCAGTTAGGCTAATGCACTACAGATCCGGCAAGAGTGCATCAGAAAGAGGCAGGCTTAAATAAAGGCAGCGGCCTGGCAATAACCCAGTTACCGTGTGCGCTGGCCTTTAAATTTTCAGAGCCGGGAGTGCGCGCGCCCTAGGCACGGAGACGGCGCGCGCCGGTAGGCAGGAGCATCTGCTGACGCATGGCCACGGGTATAGTGAGCAGGGACTTGGTCACAGGACAAGCATGTATCCGCTGCTCGACATGCGGCACGAGGCGCCGCAAGAATGGGGGATACAACACTATAAGTAGGTACTTTAAATGTTATTATGTATGTCCCTCCATAAAGTAGAAAGGTAGGCACAGATGTCTCCTGATAGGAAGTATCAAGGCCCCATTAGTTCGGATTTTTGTATAAAGGCCCTTGTTTAGTAGTATGTATTGCCTCCTCTCGGTGCGGCCATCAGTCCACCTATCATCCATTTCAGGCCCCATGTAGATCAAGCAAATAGCCCTCCCTCCCCCATTGCTAGTACTAACTGCGCAAACTCATTTTACCGTCAAATCTCAGCGGCAACCTTATCTCATTCTCGAATCAGACACAACTAGCACTCACTCCTGACAAGTGAGTTTTACCAGTACTGTCGCTAGGAATGCAACCCTGCACTCCGCTACTGGATAGTATATTAGACCCCTATTAAAATTGGAGTATAAATAGCCCTCTCCATTATAGCATGGTAGAGTATAAATGGACCACCATTAGTAAGCGTAGGATCAGGGAGAATGTACCCCCTATTATGTTAGATATAGAGAGATCTCCCCAGTAGATAAGTTTATAGGCCCCTAGTAAAAGCAGGAATATAGGCCCATATGTGTAGAGTTGGTATATAGTAGTTATCTCCGTAGCTCAAGATGTTTAAATATAAAGTACCATCATGTCAATATTTAGGTATAGATGCCCCTGAGTATGTAGATTCCTATAATTAAGAATTTTTGGCTGGACTATAGTACAGACCTTTCTGTTCTCTGATAAAGATTAATTATAGAGATGTTATTATTCCTAAACTATAAAACCTGAAAAACACCACCATGGATAGTCTATGCTCATGAGAACAACGCTGTTAGAAAAAGATGGCTCCTGGCTGATGCCAACAGAATGACGTATAGAAATGTAATAAAGTTTAACAGGTCTTATGAGAGAGCCTTCAAAGTGAGGATATAGCTAGAACACCGAACAACGGCCAAGCAAACCAGGAGCCTTTGTCTTCTATCTGCAAAGAATGGGACTGAAAAGAACAAGAGAGTCGATAAACTAAATACAGTAGAATCACTCTCTAATTCAAAATACTTGGTGCACCAACAGCGGACTGAACAGGGACGTGCGTCCAACCACTGCCATACAAATATAATAAACGCACGAGTCTTCGCTGCCTCAAAAATAGAGTGATGCTTTGTAGGTAGGTAATATGCCCCCTATAATTGTATATGCCCTATAGCTGTACTAGCGAGCGATATAATCCCGCTGCTACTGCAGCATAGGTATATGTTCTTTTATAAGGCGTGGTCTAAAAAAAAAATAATAAAAGAAAAAAAAAAAAAAAAAATTATATTCCCTCTGTATGGTTAAGATAGGTTGGTACATGCCTCCTTTTCACACACACACACATGGCCCTGCAGGTAAGTTTATGTCTTCTATAGGTAATATTATGCCCGTTGATGTAGTATATGCATTTTATAGTACTATATCCTACTGTAGTAAGTAGTACAGCATTCTATAGGTATATATGGCCATTGTAGGTAAGTATGTGCCTACTGTAGTTATCATATGCCCATTGTAGGTTGATAGGTATATTCCTCCTATAGGTAGTATATGCCTGTTGTATGTAGGTAGATACATATATGACTACTGTAGGTAGAATATGCCTTCTGTAGGTGGGTATATGTCTCCTATAAGTAGAAAATGTCTGCTGTAGGTAGGTATTTGCCCCTTCCGACCATTTTTTTTTTTTTTTAAATGATTATTGCCTCTCCCTTTAAATGCTCCAAACAGCTTGTGCCATGTGCTTGCTCCGCTCAGTCGGGTGAGTGATGTCATTGTTAAATCATGCACTTTACTATTGTAAACATAGGCTTTTGCCCCCAGCCCACTAGTAGTGGTCAGCTGGAGTAGGGAGCGATTGCCCTGCCATGGATTTCAGCCGTATGTGTGTCCCAGTGATGTGCATACCAGGTAAAAAGCAGCAGAGCTTAGGGCCTAACAGGGATTCCATTCTGAGATGGGGCATACGTCACGATCCCTCGTGGGTTCATCCGACACTACTCTCTCTAACCTTCCTTCTGTGAGTTCTGAAAGCAGTGAGAACAATGTACAAGAGGAACATAACAGATTTGTATAAAGAAAAAACAACCACCAATAAAAAAGACAGGAATTGCGATGAATTGCGTTCATCCTGCAGTCCACATAAAATACACTGAAAAGATGATCAAATTGTTATATAAACCTCAGAGAGAGTGCAGATGAAAGACCTGTACCCTTTGTCACATAAACAATGGAGAAACCCTTCACAGCTGCTTTGTATTGAAAAAAAAAGTTAACGGCTCTTTAGCAGACTAACGATGTGCAAACACTATTCTGTTATTCACCACAATAAAACACTTTTTTTCCTTATACATTTCTGACACCATAAAGAATTCTGAACTTGTATCAGACTATGCGCCCAATTAAGAAATACATTAATTAAAAAATAAAAAAAAAAACATTATCCACGGTATTGCCTGTACTATTCCTGTTTCTATCCCGCCCATAAATCCTTCTGCACTCTCTAAAAGCGAATCAAAGTTCTGTCTCAAATAAACCACACACATAATGAACGCACAATGAAAACTCACCTCCACAAAAAAAGCCCTCAAACAACTACAGTCTTATCACAGAAAAAACATAAAGTTCAATCTGAATAAACAACACAAAACACATTATTTTTACTATCACATTTCTGTTGTGTAAAGAAAGTAATAAAACTGGAGCAGAATTGCTGTTATTTTTTTTTGGACATTTTCACAACTCAATGCAAAAATAAATAAATATTTAAAAAAAAAAAACATAGAACACCACTTGCACCCAAACTGACAATAAAACTCATATGAGATTCCATGAGGGGGCGCTTGAAAACATATAGGGCACTTCTAGAAGGTTTCTCTGTTTCTGATACTTGGGTGAGCTTTTGTAAATGCGACATGGGCATCCACCAAAATCTGCCTTCCAAGGGACGAATAGTGCCGCCTCCTTTTTACACCCTGCCATGCACCCAGACTGCAGTTTACACCCACATACAGGGTATTGCCAAACTTGGAGAAAATTCTGTAACATTTTTATAGAGTTTTTTATTACCATATTCATTGTGAAGAAGAAAAAATGTTTTCACTAAAACGAAAGAAAAACAAAAACAAAAAAAATTATCTCTATTTTTCACAGCTAAACACTGAAAAAATCAGGAAACATCTTACTATGTGGTCATATTCCCACTGCAGCCCTGGAAAAATCCTTAGGGGTGTCTCTCCAAAATTAGGACTTTTAGGAGTTATTACTAGTTTTTAGCCTATAGATGTCTGCAAACGTAAATTGTGCCTATAAAAATATGCTAATTAAACGATACCCAAAGTCCAGTAGTGCTCCTCCTAGTCAGGGGCTTGTGATGAGCTAAATAAATTCTCGGGCACATATGGGAAATCTCCAAAAATGACAGAGTCAAGAAACAATATTAGTCCTGTTTCCCTGGTAACATCTATTGTGTTCCAGTAAATAATGGATACAAATGAAAATCTTAAAAAGATGAAATTTTGAAATCTCACCTCCACTTTAAAGGGGATTGTCCTCACTATCAACGATTCATCTTACCTCAGATATTTTCTTGTTTTCGTTTTAAATTCAGGGGCGTGTTTTTACTGCTCTACTACCAGTAGAACAGGTCTGTAGCTATACAATCCAGTGCTGGAAGCCTATCAGAGAGAGTAAACAGTCTGTAGATATAGCGACCTGAGAAGCTGATGCAGTCCCTACAAAGGGGATATCTAGGAATATGTAAGGACACTGTTAATGGACCATATATTGCAAAGTGAACTTGTTTTTGCAAGAATCTTAAACATAAACAAGCAGCAATCCCTGTAGTGAGACAAACCCCTTTAATTAATTTCTGGGAACACCTAATGGGTTAATAAAATCTCATAAAGGGGAGCAGTTTCTTAGATGGAATCATTTATGGGGTTTCTGTCATCCAGGCCCCTCAAAGCCATGAAAGAAATGGACTGGTCCCTGAAAAGATCTGTGATAATTTTTTATTTTTTTAATATGAAAAATCGCGACTAAATTTCTAAAACCCCTAATGTTGTAAAAAAACAAAAAAGGCATTTAAAAAATTCTGTGAACATAAAGTTGATGTTATTTATAAACTATTTTCAGTGGAATAATTATCTGTTTTATATGAAGAAACCTTTGAACTTTGAAAATAACAAATTTCTCCAAATCTTCATGATATTTTTCACAAATAAACAAGGATTGTATGGACCGAAATGTATTAGTAACTAATATGGCAGCCACACAAGCCTTAATTAGGCTGCCGTCTGTAATTGCGACCCCCCTCCCCCCCTCCTCCTTTGTGATTTAGAGAGAAGGGGAAGAGGAGCATTGGGAGCAGGAACAGCGCTCAGGGGTTAACTCCTTAATAACAAATGATGTATAAATATGATGTCAGTGAGGGATTATCAGATTGTTTCCAGCAGCTGAAATCCACAGAAATGTATTGGATATAAAATCAGCCCCTGGTCCCATAAGGGTTAAATGAAGCCGGGAGTTCATGGGTTAAAGTCTTGTGGGGGAAGTTTTGCCGCCTCCTCCCTGAGTGACGCCCGTTTGCAGCTTTGTATTCAGCCCCTTCACATTGCAGAGAGCTCTATGACTGACGAGGGCAACATTGTAGCCACTCAGTGACGTCACAATACAGAGGCTTCTATGATTGACAGGATTCCTGCTACATTGTGTTCCGTCCGGTTCCATCACAATGCGAGGTCTTCTGCTGCCCCCTGGTGGAGACACCTCGCTCTGGCTGAGCCCGGAGCTCCCGGACATTTCTGGCTTCTCTTCTTCTATTCCATTATTTGCGGGCATCAGGATATCTGTCGGCGGCTGCGCGGACAATGCGGAGCCCCCGGGGATAACCGGGCACAGCTCTGCTCTAGGTGCTCTATGAAGTCATGTGTTTTATTATATATATATATAAATCTTGATATGCAGGAGCAGGATATAAATATAAAGTATATTTATAAGCACATTATAAATGTGGGGGGCGGAGCTTTGTCTCTTTCTTTTGTTTCAAGCATTCTACAAACCTCATTATTGTACAAGAGATCGGAGTGAGAATAATGTGTCTCCTACATTCTATAACAACCATAGAAATATACAGTAGATAAGTGTTATAATGTAATAATAGAGTTATAATAACCTCGTGCAGCAGCAGAGCCCGGCTCCTCCCATAGACAATGTCCAGCATCATCTGTGGATAAAGCACAAGGGTCTCATCGCTGCCAACACCTCATTGTGATGAATGGTTCCAGGTCCAGAGCTCTATTCACTGTGTCCGGGGCTCGGAGCAGAACCAGATGCCGGGATTGTGGCTCCTCAGCCCTGGCGGATCAGTAGCTGCTGACTCTGTCCTCTGCTCACAACCTGCAGTCACGTATCTATTACAAGGAACCACGAACTTCCAATCCTTTTCTACTACAGGAAGTTTCCCAGTAATATCCTCTATTCCCTGTACGTCCCAGTATGTAATGTACATGATACAATGTGGAATGTGACCTCCTGAATTTCGGCCGCAGCTCAACTAAAGAGTCAATCAGCATCGATTTCACATCAAGCAATGTCCTGAAACAAGAATCGCAGCATTTTACCCGTAGAACACCCGGATGAGAGCTAGACATATATGGGAGATCCTATAGAAATGACCCAACATCATCACCCAATAGATTCCAGTCACTGAGGGAGATGAGCTGGAACATTCATCTGGATACATTGTTCTCTCAGGGGTTACACGAGGGGAAAAAGGGGATGTTTATAGAGATCAGTCCATATTATACTGAATGGATATTAGTTGAGCTTTAAAAACATAAGATTTCTATATTGTAATAATAGGAGAATAAAATACTTTTCAGGATATTGAGATCGCGGCCATTTACCTGCGAGGCCAGAAACACAGGAGGGAATGTGGAGGGAATGTGGTTCTCGTTGTATCTTTGCAGTTATTGAGATTGGCAGAAATGAGACACAAAACAGACATTGAGTTTTGTAATGTTTTCTTTTTTATTGAGATTGACACTAATTAGACACAAGACAAACAGTAACTTCCAATGTATCCTCCTAATGAAAGAGGGACAGGAGACTGGAGAAAGAGCTCTGGGGCTCTGGGGCCGTTTTTTCCTCCTTTCTCATAATCTTGTTCATTAGATTATTATTATTTATTTTTTTTAAGTATAAATACAAAATGAAAACTATTGAGATATTAAGAATAAGGGAAAATAATGTGAATAGAATAAGAAAAGATCGCAGGAAATAATAATAACATTTATAGCTTAAAAAAGGAAGTGGCCGATATTTCACCCATGGAATAAAGCTTTCATTATTGATGTGAGATCAGAGATAAATATAAATGTTATTAATTATAAAGAAATCAATAGGAAATACTAGAAAATATTCACTTTAATAATAAAACCTGCAAAAAAAGCCGAGAATAGGAGCCTTTCTCCAAAATCCTTTCTATAATAGGATTTATATTAACAAGACGGAAACGAACAGGAAGATTGTAGATAAGTTTCACAATGTAGTTTAATTCCAGTAATAACATATAATCTTCTACATTTACAGATGTAAATCCTCAATACTGTGATGTATAAAATAAATGCGGTGAGAGAGATGGGAAATGTTGTATGGAGATCGCCCGGGAAATGTTCTATAATCCTGGGGAAATGTTGGTTTAGATGGGAAGTAATTTCCTGGTTTATTATTGCTTTATGATGAGATTTATGGAATAAACTGCGCTGAGTGGATATTTCTATGTAGATCTCTTCCACAGGCAGAACTAATGGTTTATTATCTCGACGGCTTTTGATGGACCTGAAGTTCGACAAAGCCAAGTATTTCCCTCCATCTCTGCCATAACACTACATTAGTATAATGTTTGTATCCGTGTTTCAACCATAGAAAGTCTGAAGAAGGAGCTGAGTGCTCCCGAAAGCTTCCATCCAATAGACTCAGCCCCTAATAGACATTCATTAGATTTTATCCTCATAATTAATAAACATCAGCTCATTTTAATACTATCCCGTTTTTACTTTCACAGTTCACACAACGAAGGAGACATCTGAGATATCAGGAAATAATCGGGTTTATTTGATCGTTGCTTTATAGAATAATTATTAATTATTTTTATGTTAATTGCGAAATATAAACGTCCTAAAAAAAAAAAATAAGTTTAACAATTAATATATTTTTGATCTTTTGATAAATTAGATTTAATGAGAAAATTCGATTTACATTTCTCACCAACTGTTTTTTTTATCCTGCTCCTAATCCGCCAGGGCTGGAGCTGAGGAAGCCACAATCCCGGCACTGGTTCTGCTCCGAGCCCCGGGCACAGTGAATAGAGCTCTGGACCTGGAACTCATTCCATCACAATATGTGTTGGCAGCGATGAGACCCTTGTGCTTTATCCACAGATGATGCTGGACATTGTCTATGGGAGGAGCCGGGCTCTGCTGCTGCTGCACGATGTCTCCACCTTCATGTGATGGACTCATTAGTTTCCAGGTTTCCCGCTGCTCCTCTATGGATTCTGTTACTGCTTCTGCCGCTTTGTTGAAAATAAAATAATTTCATCCTATTAACCCTTAAGTATTATATAAGCAGTGACCATTGTAAGAGAACAATTAGATCATGTTTTTATGTCCCCGCACAGCGACACCACATGAGTGCGGCCCTCCCCGAGCGCTGCGATACAAGCAGCAGCGCATTAGAGAGGATCTATCTGCCTCATAATACCGCGGCAAGTGCGAGTCACCGGGAGGACAGCGGCGCCAGCTCTACTCCAGGAGGATGTGGGCGGCTCTGAGAAGAGCCTTTGGGTTATTGGGGTCCGGATCACTTGGCGCTGGTGTACTTGGTGACGGCCTTGGTGCCCTCGGACACGGCGTGCTTGGCCAGCTCTCCAGGCAGCAGCCAGGCGCAACGAGGTCTGGATCTCCCGGGGAGGTGAAATGTGAGCGCTTGTTGTAGTGAGCCAGCGGGACGCTTCCCCTGCGAGCGCTCGAAGCATGTCATTGACGAAGGAGTTCATGATGGTCATGGCCTTGGAGGAGAGCCGGTGTCGGTGCACCTGCTTGAGCACCTTGTACACGTAGATGGAGTAGCATCTCCTGCGGCTCTATCCTGCGCTTCTGCCGTACCTTCTTCGGGTATTGTGACGGCTTATCTTGGAGCCCTTCTTGGGCGCGGGCGCGGACTTGGCGGGCTCAGGCATGATAAAGCGAGGATCTCCTTCAGCAGCTGAAAAAATAATGCTGAGCGCCGCCCACCGCAGCGGTATTTATATACAGTGCATGCAAATGAGCACGGCCACTGCTCGCTGTTCTATTGGATGAGAGAGTCATGTGACCTGTGGTGACGTCTAGCCCCTCCTCGTGCAGCTGTTTGGTGTTCCCTCAAGTCCGGAAACTGGTGCCGACTTCACCTCCATCCATGAGAGGAGCCGTGGTGCGGGGCAGGGGCGTGGCCGGTGTCTAGATAAATAGGAGCAGCCCACTCAAAGCAGTGCTTATTTCTCTCAATATTTTCTGTGAAGCTTCGGTGAGAGTCTCTGAGCGACCGTCTGACGCGGCAAACAAGGAGGCAAAAGCCCCCGGCTAAGGTCCAATGACGCCCGCTTCAATCCCGGTGCAGGGCTGCATTCCCCCGTCGGTCGTGTGCACAGACCTACCTCACCGCAAGGGCCACGACGCTGAATGGCGGTGGGCCCGGCGCTCCCGTCTATCTGGCCGCTGTGCTGGAGTAATCTGACGCGGAGATCCTGGAGTATAGCCGCAATTGCCGCCCGTGGACACCAAGAAGACCCGCATCAATCCCCCGACACTTACCCGGCAGCAGGCCGTGCGCAACGACGAGGAGCTCACAGGCTGCTGGGTGGGGTGAACCAACGCCACAAGGAGGCGTCCTCCCAACAATCTAGTCCGTGCTGCAGCCCCAAGAAGACGGAGAGCCAGCAAAGCCAAGAGCAAGTGAGACCCGCTGATCCCAACACAACCCAAAGCCAAGAGCAAGTGAGCGCCCGCTGATACCCAACACAACCCAAAGCCCATAGCAAGTGAACCCTGCACACCCAACACAAACCCAAAGCCAAGAGCAAGTGAGGCCTCCCCGACCCAGAAACCCAAAGGCTCTTCTCAGAGCCACCACCACATCTAGAGCGGAGCTGTGGCCGCTGGTCTCAGAGGGGAGGACGGGTTATAAGTTTTATTTTTTTGTTGTAAAAATCTGGATAATTAAGATCATTAACGTAATGTAATGTGTGTTTATAAGCACATTTCCCCTTCCCCCGCTCGGCCTCACCTCACACTCTCCGCACCATTAGTAATGCTAGAACTTGCTTCCTTCGATATCCAAGGTCATTTTAAGAAACTATTGTTCTTAGTGGAATCGAGAATGGAAAATGTGCAGGATCCTTGGGTTCTGTCAGGTCACGATCAGTGGCGAGTTTCTGTATTTTGCCCGGAAATAACTTTTTGAATATTTTCTACATTTTAAGACTTTTAAACTGTGAACTTCAATAAATAGACACCGACATTAATCTCACAATTTTTTTTTTTTTTTTTTATTTTTTTTTTTTTTTTTTTTTTTTTTTTTTTTTTTTTTTTTTTGGGGGGGTTGTATTGTATTCATTTAGTCAAAGTTTTTAGCTCCTTGTTTAATAAACATTATCTACACTGTATTCTCCATTCACCAGGGATGAGCTCCCCCCAGTGGCCGCTCCCGCTTATTACGTGACTCTAGCGGCGCTCGCTGCTCCCAGTGGCCGGTGCTTCCCCTCCCGGCAGCCGCAGGTACTGACATCGCTCGTTGTACCAGAGCTCAGTCCGCAATAACCGCAGACAGATGGGGCAGATTTCCTGAACTCTCCTTCAGAGCTTTCCTAGTGATCTGCGCCCGGTGATCGGACATTAGACACATAGAAGGGTAACAGCGATCACCGGGAATAAGGGCGCGGGCTCCTGGAGCCGCTGCTGATCTCAGTCTCTATAAAGGGTTAATGAGCCCGGATGTGGGCGGGGCTATGTACTGTGAGGTTCCCGCTCATTTTTCCGCCTGGTCTCCTTCGACCGGAGGGATCAGGAGATGGAGCTTGTGATCTGGGCTGAGCCCGGAGCTTCTCCCGCTCCCTCCACATAAACAGGAGAAGCTCCATCTCCTTATCCCTCCGGTCCCCGCAGCCTGGATGTCGTCCGTGTTGGAGCCTCAGGTGCCCCTGTATCCAACCTGCCAGCTACTGCGCTTATACTACATTCTCCTATAGAGGAATCCTAGAGGTTGTGGTGACTGGAGGGATATGTAATAGTTTAAAGGAGGGCGGAAATCCAGGCTCCACATCGCGGGGAGAGTCTCCAAATTATCCTCCACGCACCGAACAAAGGAGACAAAAGCACGATAAATCGCGGAAAAATGATCGGGAACCTCACAGTACATAGCCCCGCCCACATCCGGGCTCATTAACCCTTTATAGTGACTGAGATCAGCAGCGGCTCCAGGAGCCCTTATTCCCTGTGATCGCTGTTACCCTTCTACGTATATAATGTCCAGTCACCGATCACTAGGAAAGCTCTGAAGGAGAAACCTTCATCTTCCCCAGTGATCGCTCGGGGTGAAGCCTCTTGTAGCCGCTGCTCCTTCGTTGTTTCCCCCCCAATACAACAGCAGGAACATCCACGGGAAGCATCGGAGCGATCGCTGCTCCAACAGGAGTACTCCTCCGCACGTAAATAACAGCTTCTTCCAGAGATATTGTGGGTGCGCACGAGAAGAGCTTCTGGTGTAGATGAAGCGGGAAGAGACTTAAAGGGTTGGTCTCGCTGACAATGATTGGGTTTTAATTAAAGACCTTTAAAAAACAACAGCTTAGCAATAATGTTCATTACAAATGTCCTACTGATTTTGAGCTAAGCCCAGTTAGTATTACTACATCACTTCTCAGATCCTATAGTAGCCGACCTGTTGATCCTTTAACTTACGGGCTGCAGGTCTGAATGCTCATCACCTTTGAAGACAGGCCGAGCAGAGACCCCCTCCCCCAAAAGCTTCTGTAGGGGGGGGAGGGGGGAGGAGGACCGGGATCTGGTCCAAGCCTGATTAACCCTGTGTTGCCGCTTCCCCCTGCCCAACACAATAGATGTGACAGCATGACCCTGTCTGTTACTAAATCTGATAGTCTTTGGAACGTGACATACAAATACTGTACAACAGCATGTGAAACTTTATGTTCACCTGTATTAGGAGACATTCTGAATATAAACAGCCCTTGTTTTTGCTGAGATGGGAACTGAAAACCTAAGCAGGGGATAAGGAACACAGCATCCCCTCTGCCTATTAGAAAACCCCATTTTCACACTCATAACACCCCTCCGCAACAACCTAGCAGGCACAACAGGTAACTCTGAAGATAAAAAATATTATACTTGTACAAAGCGGGCATATTTATACATTAAATTCTTGACATAGGGGGCGTATTATAAAGTTATATTTTTGTAAAAGGGGCAATATTATAGTAGTTATATTCTTTACATGGGGGGCAATATTAAAATAGTTAAAATTTCTTTACATAAGGGCATATTATAGTTTTAAATTCTTGTACATAGGGGGCAATATTATAAAAGAATTCTTTACTAGGGAGCAGTTTTATATAATTAAATTCTTTAATAGGGAATCGGCTGGACTGGGCCCCGGAGGACCGGGGATCCCCGTGGCCCTCCCGAGCCGCTTGGGCCCCGAGGAGTCCCGTCGCCCCCCCGGGGCCCTCCGCCATCTTCCCCCTTGGCCCCGGGGGACCTGCTCCCGACGCCAGAGACCCCCCGGGTAGGGGACTAGTCCCCGACCCCCGGGGGGGCTGCGCGGTTTCCAGCGGAGCGCAGCGTCCGCTGTGTCCCTGGCAGGCTGAAGGTGTCACCTTCACCGCCGGGCCCCGGGCCCCTATCAGGGGCAAAAAACGGACCCGAGCAGGAGCCCGAGCCGGGTAAGTGGCTGTTTGTTTTTTTTTTTTTTTTTTTAAAAACTGTTAAAAGGGGGGAACCTGGCTACAAGGGGGGGGGGGGGCCCCGGGTTTAAAAAAGGGGCCCTGATACGAGAGGGGTCCTGACCAGAGGGGGGGGGGCCCTGGCACAGAGGGGGCCCCCGCTACAGAGGGGGCCCCCCCACGCAAAAGGGGGCCCCGACTACCATAGGGGGCCCCACTAAAGGGGGGCCTTTTGGGACCTAAAAGGGGGCCCTGGCTACCTAAAGGGTGCTCTGGCTACCTAAAGGGTGCCCTGGCTACAAGGGGGGGCCCGGTACCTAAAGGGGGCCCTGTACAAAAGGTCCCCCGACTAAAAGAGGGGCCCTGACTACAAAGATCCCCTGACTACAAAAGGGCCCTGCTACAAAGAGGGCCCCACTAACTACAGGGGGCCCCGGGTACAAAGGAGGGCCCGGCTACAAAGGGGGCCCCGGCTACCTAAAGGGCGCCTTGAAAACCTACAGGGGCCCTTACTACAAAGGGGGCCCGGCTACCTAAATACTAAAAACCCTGACAAACCCACACATAGCCAAGGGGGGAGGGGGGGGGCATGACTTCCTGCACATAGCTAAAGGGTCCCCAAACTACCGTATACACCTAAAGGGGGCCTTAAAGCCTGTTTAAAATACTTTATGGGGAAACCCAACGCTGTTAAACACCTAAAGGGGGTCCCCCCAACCGCTTGCACCTATATAAAGGGACCCTAACTACCTACAGCTTACCTTCGGGGGAAACCACCTCCCTACAGACTGGGGCCTTCCTTTTTGCCTCCCTCCTGGGGTCTTGTCTCCCAACCTGGTAATAAATTAGAGGGGCACAGCCCATATTTAGCAAACTTCGGGGGTTATTTTCTCTCCCACCCCAACCCCTTAGGATACTAGGCCCAAATTTTTATGGTTGTACCCGCCTCCCACCCCGGGGAACTTGAAAGAGGGGGGAATAGGTAAAGGATCGGAAAATTGGGATTCTAAGATATTTGTGTGTAATTTTGCAGGGGATGAGGGGGTGGGGGGGAAATCTCATGGCGGTTTGGGAACGGTGCAAAGGGAAAGGGAATAAAACGACTCATGAAAAAAGAGAAGATCATCAGATAGACATCTCCGGGGAGTCCCGATTTAGGGGATTTTACTTTTTACTGGATCAGTGCTGTATTCACTTACGTGATGTTCCTGACTGGTGTCTGACCTCTATATGGGTTGTTGTAGGTTTATACCTGACGGTGCTCCTCTATTGGGCCTATATAGCGGGTTTAGGTTAACCTGAGCTTGTCTGACCCTATGTGGGCTCTATTGGCGGGGGTTGTGGTTATACCCAGCTGGTTCTGACCCTTTTGTGTCCTCTTTGGGGGGTTTTAAAGGGTTTTACCTGGGGGTGTCTTCTTAAATTTTTTCTATATGGCGGTGTTTTTAGGTTATACCGACTGGGTCTACCACTATGTGGTTTTATTTTGGGGGTGTTGTTAGGTTATCCTGACTGGTGTCTGCCCCATTGGGTTTTTATAGGGGGGTGTTGAGTTATACCTGAGTGGTGTCTGACCACTATGTGGTTTTTTATGGCGGTGTTTAGGGTTTTACCTGACTGGTGTCTGACACTTGGGGTCTCCCTTAGGGGGGTGTTGTAGGTTATAAAACCCGAGCTGGTGGACCTCTTGTGGGCTCTATATGGTGGGGTTTTAGGTTATACCTGAGTGGGTTTATTTTATTCTATTCATCAATAAGCCCGCCTTATCTGGAAAGAAGGGGGGGTAGGGCCCCCTTGTTTTTTTAGGTAATAAACCGATCAAAATTGCTGTTCGTAGGGACATTCTGTTGAATCGGATGGGCTAAAATGGTACAAATTTAACTTGATGGCTCATTCCATTAAAATTGGGGTAGCCTTGTTCTGAGGAACCCCATTTGCTGAACCCAGTGCCTTTTTACTGGGCAACC
>JAODAL010042662.1:0-34572 GCA_025379985.1 Phyllomedusa bahiana
CAAAATGCAAAACCCTTTTTTAAAGGAGTTAATCCCTGATTCGGGCATATCCCTGGATCCCTGGAACATACCTCTTCCTGCCTGGAACACAGGATCAGTGATGGTTGGGTGGTATATATGTACATGTTCAAAGTTCTCAAAAGGAAAGACAAAACTTAATAATAGTAGTAGGCTGACAGTTCTGTTGTAGTTTATAATCTCATTACACATTTTTAAATTTTAGATCCATAGCTATCGACAGCTTATTACAGAGTCCATGTGACCCTAAGTAAAACATCAGTCATATACAGTATGTCCCAAAAGTAAGTACACTCTTCACATTTTTGTAAATATTATCTTTTTACATGCGACAACTCTGAAGATTTGACATTTTGACACAATGTAAAGTAGTCAGTGAACAGCTTGTATAACAGTGCAAATTTGATGTTCCCCCCAAAATAACTCTAATCAATGTCTAAACTGCTGGAAACAAAAGTGAGTGAACCCCTAATTGAAAATGGACAAATGTGCCCAAAGTGTCAAAATATTGTGTGGCTACCATTATTTCTACACCCCCAAACCTCTTTGGGTATAAATTCACTAAGCTTCATAGGTTCCCCACTGGAACCTTTTTCCACCCTCCTGACGGCTTTACACAGTATAATTTGGGATTTTTAGTTCCCCCCCCTTCCATTTGAGACCCCCACAGATGCTCAACGGGGGTTTAAGGTCTGGAGACGCGTTGCCCAGTGAAACCCTACTCCTTTTTCTTTAACAAGGCAGCTGTCATCTTGGGGGGTATTTTTGGGGTTGTTATCATGTTGAAACCTAGGGCCCAAGTTTCTTGGGCGGGGATCATGCTCTGCTTCTATGCAAAGTACATGTTTCATTCTTTTTCCCCCAATTAATTGTACTCCCAACAGTCATGAGCATTCATGTACCCCAAAAACTACACCTCACCCCCAATTGTTTGCTGTAGACAATAAAACATTATTTACATAACCTGTGGTAAAAATTTCCTTCCCGCACCCTTCATGTACCTTACTTCATTAATTCCAAACTGCCCAGCAGGATTTCGCTTGCTTCCTCTATGGGTAGGGTTGAATCCCACTGCTGTTTTGGGGAATCAGTGCCCCGGTTTCAGGGATCCAAAAATTACACGAATTCCCCGGGAAACCCTCATTTTCACCCTTTTTTTTCCTGTTCTGACAGGTTGGAAGGCATGGGGCACCCCTATGGGGAATAAGCCAAAAGGTCAGGGATCTGTGAAAACTATACACTTTTTTTAAAACCCCTAAGCCTGTTCTGGAATTAAAGAGGACCTATCACCTCCAGGAAAACTCATGAACAAAAAAGAACTAAAATACAAAAACCCCCTTAAATATCTTCATTAGGAAAATCAAAGCTTTCACCTTATTTTAAAAAAAGTGCGCCCTTTAGACAAACTGACGTGCGGAAAGTCGGCACATGAAGTTTGATGGATCCATTTTGGACCTATTGAAGGCAACTTTTTGGCTGGGGAGTCCATGTAAAAGGGGGAGCCAGGAAGTCAAACATCATGACAAACTGGAAACTCTGGCTGCAATTTCGTGCTGGATTAACACTAAAGCAGGTAATTTATGTTTTTAAAACCCCCCGTCACGCATCCTCAGTATGTGTCCTCTGCAGTGTAGATTAAAACTAAATTTACCTTGACAAACAGCAAAAACTCACTTCCCCTGCATAATATCTCCCAAAAGAAGGAATCCCAATAGAAAATGGCTCTGCTTAGCAAAGGTAAACTAAAAATCGGGACCTTGTAAACTGAGGTAAATTTTTTGGTTTCTAAGCATGCTTGGAAAAAAGTCTTAAAACTTCATCTACTTTTATATTTTGTGCATTTGTATGGAGGTGATAGGTACTCTTTAAGGATGGTGCCCTTTTTTAAAAAAATCAAAAGGTCATTTTTCCTGAAAAACTTTTAAAGCTTTTTCAGATCCATGTGATTTTCAGATTTGTTTCTCAAAACATTTTTTCTTTTAATTAGCATTAATTTTGGGCAATAAAACCTTTTTATTTGGGTAAATACAATATTTTTTAAAAATTTTAAAAAAATTTCCTTTTTAAAGTATAAAAAAGTTATAAATATTAAACATCTCCTTTAATTCATGTTGCCACATTTTGGAAAAATATTTTTATTTTTTTTAGGACTTAGGGGCTCAATAAAGTTGCAAAATAATTTTTTTTAGGGGCTTGCCCTTCGAGTCTTTTAGGGGCCTTATGTTTTTGAGATGGGTTTTCCCGAAATTTTGGTTCTTCACTTTTGCCATTTTTTCGCAAAAAAAAACTTTGTTCCGAAATTTCTTCGGGGCGAATCAGTTTAAAAAAACTATTCCAGCTGCACAGAGCCTGCAGGGGCTGAAACGTGCCCATGCTTTTAAAAATTTCAGGGGGCTTGGTTTGGGCTTCTACAATGTTTTTGTTTTAATACACGCAGATACTCCGCCCTCTAGAAAACGCTTCACTATAAAATTCCCTGGGCACTTAAAAAGGGCAAAACGACCAAAAAAATGAAGGGGAAAATTACCCGATAAAGTCATGCAGCGCAGCGGAAAAAAACAAGCTGAGGGGCCCGGGCAACACATGACGATGTGGAGGTGACGGCGGGAGCCACACACATGAACAACATGGCACAATGAAAATTCTGGGGCAAAAAAAGAGTGGGAACAGAGTGGCCAAAGACAAGTTTAGGGCACGGCATCACCATACACAGCATTTACAGACATGGCACAAGACGTGTGTAGGGCACGGCAGCAGCCACAGCACAGCAGAGGTCAGACGTTTGGGACAAAGACCAGGGGTGTGGGTCACGGCGGCAGCGGGCATGAGGTCAAAACAGTGGGCCAAGACATTCTGGAGGTGGAAAAAAACCCGGGAAAGCAGGCCACAGAGTGGGAAAAATGACAACAGTTGGTAGGGCCCCCCGGCCCCAAAAGGGCAGCCACAAAAAAAAGGGGCCAGGCCAAGAAAAATGAGGTCAGAAGTGGCACAATGACTTTCTGGGGGTTGGCAAAAACAGGATTGGGCCCCACGTGGGACGGGGTGCCCAAAGGTGATTTCACGGCAGCAGCAGCATGGGGTCAGAATTTGGCAAAAGACAAGTGTGTTGGTCACGGCACCCAGCCACAGTACACAGGGGGGGTTTTTCAGAAAAAATGGCACAATGACAGTGTGTAGGTCACGGCACCCAACCACACAGCAGCATGAGGTCAGACAGTGGCATAATGACACAGTGTGTGGTCAGGCACAGCCACAGCAGCAGCAAGTCAGACAGGGGGAAAATAAACATTCGGAGGTGGAAAAAAACGGGAGTAGGCCACAAGTGGGACAATAAACACAGTGTGGACAGGGAAAGCAGCCAAAACAGCAGCATAGGTCAGACAGGGGCCGCAATGACATTCGGGAGGGGGAAAAAAACAGGAGGGGGGCCCCAAACAAGGGGGACAATGCCCACAGTTGGAGGTCACAGAAACACCACAGCAGAAAGCATGAGGTCAGACAGGGGCACAATGACACAGGTGCGGGTCAAGGAGGCAGCAGCAGCATGAGGGTCAAAGGGGCACAATGACATTCGGAGGTGGCAAAAACGGGAGTAGGCCACAGAGGGGGGACAATGACACAGTGGGGGGAGGTCACGGCAGCAGCCACACAGCAGCAGGGGTCAATATGGCACAATGACAGAGTGGGAGGTGGGTGGCAATAACCAGTCCCTGGAAAAGAGGGTTTGGTGGGGGCAGATGGAGAAAAAAGTCCAGATGTGGTGGGGATCAGGGGGGTGGGCGCCCTCAAAAAAGTGGGGGTTAGGCCAGGTTTGTTTGAACCCCGATCATTTCTCACAGTTTGGGTGAGGCCAGGCTGATGGGATTTTGAAAGCTTAAAAGAAAAAGGTGTGGGAAATCCTGGCCGATCCACGCCTGAATTTATCTTGAGGAAAAGGTCGTCGTTTCCACTTTCCCGGGGACCAACGGGTTCCCCCTTGGGGAAAAAATGGGACCCCCCCAGCACGAACACCCGCTCTGATCCACACAAATTTCCCCGGGGAGGGGGAACCCGTTTTCCACTGCAAACCTGCAAGTTGCGGGCCCCCACATCCAGTTCGGCCTTTCCCCGTGTCCCAGCGGATCTTCCAAAATGGGGTGGGCAGAGTGGGTTTTGAAGTAGGCCAACCCCCTGTTTGTTCAGGGGCCGCTCCAAAGGGCCTGCTGCTGCTGCTGGCGACTGCCCCCCCCTTTACTAGGGGGGTGAAGGGAACTGTTATCAGTACTCCAACTTAAGGGGTTTCTGCTTAGGGGCTTGGGATGCCCGGGCCCCCCCCCCTTCCCCCGGCAGCCGCGGCAGTAGAAATTATAAATGAAGAACCCCCCGGTCAGACCTTTTTCAAGGAGTATGATCCGCACAAAATCAGCGGCCAAATGCCTAAAGGAAAGGAAATTTCCCCATATATTTGAAATTTTTTCCTCCCCCTCAATACTGGAAAAAAAAGGGTCCCCCTTTTGGACCGGAAAACGAGGGTCCCCAAAAGGGGGGAGAGCCAGAAGTCTCCCCCCGGATGGGTGGGGCAAAAACCCCGGGCCCGTTTACTAACCAGGGAAACAGGGATGCTGCCGGGAAACTGCACAAGTTGGGCCCCTGAGGGGCTAACTGCCTCCCAAACTCCACTGTATACCGCCCCTGCCAGCGGTTCCCCTTCCTCTTTCCCCCATTTTAAACCCTCCTCCCGGGGCCTTTCCCGCTCCTCCTCTCTTTCACCTGGGTAAAAAATCCACTCATTTCCCCAGACAATGCTTCTGCCCCAAATGCCCCTCCTCCCCCTCCATTTAAAGTCCCCCCCCGGACTCATTTTTGGCCACGAGAGTGGGCCCGCCACGTTTTCCAGCCCCCGCCCAAAAAGATTTTTCAGCATCTTTTCCCCAGGACTTGAAGCAGGGGAAATGATGTCTTTTCTTTTCCCAAAAAGGTCCGGGCGGACTGACAAATAACGGGGGCCCCCTCGAAGGGCCATCAAAAAACGGAAAGGTGTCACCATGAGCTCCCACGGGCCCTTACATAAAATTACACAGGGGATTTCTCCTGTAACCTGATCATCAAAAAAATCGTTAAGGGCCCTTTCTCTTTTCATACAGTCGGTCCAAATGTGCAGGCTGGAATTCCAAGGGGTGGAAACATCGCATTCAGAGTGTTTTTTGGGGGGGCCGTTCCCCTGCAACTCGAGGAGGGTGTTTCCTGGTTTTGTGGGAAATGGAGAAGTGCAGCACAGTTTCCTGGCCATTTCAATGTTCTGAAGATGGGTGGAAGACTTCAGAACCTTTCACAACCAGTTTGAACTGGTGCCCATGCAGGGCGCATGGACCATCCCTCCTTGGTGCAGCCACACCATTTTCCCTCCCATTGTCCGTCAGCGGTCCGATTTGCAGTTGGCGGGGAAAAGCCACACATCGATTTCTTGCTGCATGACGGGGAGCATTCCTCCCCTGGTGACTTTTTCGCCGGGCAAGCCAGGTGTAAAACTGGTGCACCGCTGTGCCCTACACATGTGGTTGATGGAGCAGTACTTGGGGGGCTGAGAGGGTGGTGGGGGTTGTGGAGGAGAAGGGGGGCGGAAATTGCGCAGGACCCGCAGTTTGAAACAGGGAGGAGAAACCCCTCTCCTGCCCAAAGTTTTTTGGTGTGCCGGGGCCGGAAGCACTTTTCCCCCCAGGGGGGCCGTAAAGGACTGTTTGGCCCTGACCGAGTTACCCCAGCCCCCGGCTGCCATGCCCCCTTGGAAAAAAACTGATGAGCTCAAGGATGGCCCACCTTCTGTTCTACATATTTGGGCAGAGTCCCCTTTGGAAAAAGGGGGGGATTGCAGCACCAACAATTTGGGACGGGAGTAGGCGCTTCTGCACCAAAGGATGATTGGCCCTACTGTTGTCCCTTTGCAATCCCCTCGCTAAAACGGTGCTGGCCCATTAGTAGGAGGAGCAGGAGCATCTGGACCGGGAGATGAGTCAAAGAGAAACAGCTCCCTTTGCAAGGGGTGGAGCCTTGACTGGCTGCAAGGGCATCGTGACTGGGGCTGCTGCGCTGCGTTGCGCGCAGGGACCCCCACATTTAGCCACGTTTCCCCCAGGCCCCCCGGGTGGGGACACGCATTTTTTGACCAGGGCCGTGGTGCCAAAGTTACTCCCTGGCACCTTCACTTTCTGCTTTCAGATTCTCATATACCCCTATTCGGCCCTCCCTGTCTTAGCAAAGAATGCCACACCGCCGTGTATCGGATTTTAAACCGCCAAAGCTCCGCACTGAGGCTACTGCCGCCGCTGCCTCGCTGAGCCCCTTGCCCCTACTTTTTTGGACCGCAAGCGTGTTTTTTTCCCGTGGCCGCTTGGGTCCCGACCTCACACGCTGCTATCCTCTGACGCAGGCCAACACCCATTTCTGCTGCGCCGCTGCCTGGCGCGCAAGCTACGCCCCCCTTTTCCTGACGATTATGAAGCCCTTCCTCACCCCCCTCCCAATGGGTCGGGGTACATCATATCTATTTGGTTTTTATCGTCACTGCTGTCCTCATCAGCGGGCTTGGAAGCAAGGCTGATCCTCCAACATATCCCCATGCCATCTAAAAATCTATACTTTTCCGCCTACTGCAAGAAACGGGGGATATTGGCCCCCATTTCTTCGCGCCAAGTAGTTTCTGGGGGGCCCCCCTCAAATTGTTCACCCCTCGCTATATAGTGGCGCTGAGCCCAGCCCAACAAAGTAGATTTTGGTTTAGGGAACGGATGGACGAGGCGGGTTGAGGACAGGTAAAGGGCCCGCTGACCCCGCTGGGGGCCCTTTGCCAACAAAGGGGGTTTGTGTCTGACATTCCCCCCGACTCTTGGCTAGGGTTTTTCAATGTATTGGGAGGAAGTGGATGCCCTTTGTAAACCCAATAAGAACCCTTGGGTATCTGATGGGAGAGGGGCAAATCGATTCCCAAACGAAGTGGAATTCGTTTAAATTTTCAGGAAAACTTGGATGGGAAACAAAAGTCAAACTTTGGGGTACTTCGGGGGAACGAAGTTGCTTTTGTTTGATAAAATGGCTGAAAGGGCAAAAAGGCGTCCAGGGGGAAAAGCACTCTGGGAGGAAAAAGGGGCATAGCCTGCAGGGAATGTGAGAGGTAAAACCCCAATAAAGGGGACCGGCGGGATTTTTTGACGTCCCCCGAAACTATATAAGTCCGGGCGCGACCCCGGGGAAGCTCACATCCCCCCTCACTGTGTAAATCAGGGAAGGTGCTCCCCGCGGTGTTGGGCTCTTATTTGGAAGAATTGATTTTTATATGGGCGATTTCTGGGGGGGTTGGTCTCAGCTTGTCCCCCGAGACTGTTCTTTTTAATGTTCTTTTTCAAATTTTTTGGGGGTTTTAAAACTAAAACCCCAGGGGTTGGTCCACTGCAGCTGAAATATACATTCAATATCCAAGGGGGACCAAACCCCTTTCCCTGTTGTATTCTTTTAAAGAAACAGCGTTTTTACAATACAAATACCACTTTCATTTTTGGCTGTCACTTCTTTGCGCAATTTACATCCGGGGGTTTAAATTTAAGTTTTTTTTTTTTTTTTTTTTTTTTTTTTGCGGGTGTGCTGATTCCCAAAAAAAAACCGCCCCTTTTTAAACCCCGGCCAAATTTTTATATACTTTTTTCCTGTAGCCAAAATTCCCCAAAGCAAAGGTTAATTACAACTGTATCTTTTGTTGTGTGGCGTAGAAAAAAACGCAATTGAAAACACGCAAAAAGCTATTTTTTTTGTGGGGCTAAATTTCCCTTTGGCCCCAATTTTTTACTCCGGGGTTTAAATTTAAAGGGCGTTGTTTTTTTGGTTTTTGCTGCCCAAAAAAGAAACCGTCTTTTTCCCCCAAAAAATTAAAAATTTTTCCGGGTAGCCAAATTTTCAAAAAGCAAAGGTTAATTACAACTGTATCTCTTTTTTTTGTGGCGTAGAAAAAAACGCAATTGAAACACGCTACAAAAGCAACTTTTTTTTGGGGGGCTAAATTTTTTTGGCGAAATTTTACATCCGGGGGTTAAATTTAAGCTTTTTTTTTTGCGGGTGTGCTGCCCCCAAAAAAACCGTTTTTTTTTCAACGCCAAAATAAATAAATTTTTCCTGAAACCCCAAAATTCCAAGAAAAGGTTAATTAAAAACTGTATTCTTGTTGTGTGGCTAAAAAACACAAAAATTGTAACACGCACAAAGTACTATTTTGGGGGGCTCAATTCTTTGGCGCAATTTACTTCTGGGGTTTTTAATTAAGGGGTTTTTTTTGGCGGGTGTGCTGACCCCAAAAAAACCTTTCTTTTTCAAGCCAAAATATTTAAATTTTTTCCCTTTTAGCCAAATTCACAAGAAAATTTTTAAATTTTAAAAATTTTAAATCATTTTTTTGGGGTGGCGTGGGAAAACACGAAATTTGGGAAACACGCTTACAAAGCTACTATTTTGTGGGTAAAATTCTTTGGCGAAATTTTTACATCCGGGGGTTTAATTAACTTGTTTTGCTGGTTTGCTGACAAAATAAACCGCTTTTTCAACCCCAAAAATATAAAAAATTTTTTCCCCCTGTAGCCTAATTCACAAGAAAAGGGTTTTAATTACAACTGTATCTTTTTTGGGTTGGGGGCTTGAAAAACGCATTTGTAAAAAACCGCTACAAAGTACTAGTTTGTGCGGCTCAATTCTTTGGGAAAAATTTTTCATCCAGAGGTTAAGTAAGCGTTGTTTTGCTGGTGTGCTGACAAAAAAAAAAACGCCCTTTTTCAACCCCAAAAATTTAATAAAATTTTTCCTGTACCCCTAATTCATGTCCAAGGGTTTAAAATTAAGCCTGTTTGGGGCTTTTACTTTTAGAAAAAAACCACACAGTGTTTTTAAACGACCCCATACAAGTAAATTTTTTCCCTGGCCATTTGTGGAGCGCAATTTTACCCAAAGGGGTTTTCCCAAACCCTTGTTATTTGTGAAAAAAAAAACGGGGTGTATATTTTTCATTTACAGATTTCATCATCAAAAAAGTGTTGTACATTTTAGAAAAAACAGTATGTCAACAGAGAGGGGCGGGCTCTGCACCTGCGAGTGGCAGTGGCACAAACCCTTTCCTGGAACGGCCCCCAAGGTCGCAGAAACAGAAAGGGGAGTCCCCCAAGGGGTTGTCACTCGGTGGGCCACAACTGCCCCCTTCATTTTAGGGGCCGTGGTTGTTCGGGGCAACCCAAGGGTTCTTGATTTGGTTGAATTAGGTCATCCATTTTCCCTCCCAGATACACCCCCTTAAAACAACCCCCCCCCAAAAAGGTCGGGGGGAAACCCCAAAACCCAAAAACCAAAATTATTTTGGCAGGGCCCAAGGGGAGGGGGGTCAGCGGCCCTACCTGTCCTTAGCCCCATTTTCCCCAAACCCTTTTCCCTCCCAGAGATCTACTATTTTGGTCTGGGCTCACCCCAAACTATAAAAGCAAAGGATGAACAATTTGAGGAGGGCAGTCGGGCCAGCTATTTTGGGCGGCCGAAAAAAAAGGGGGGCCCCAAATATCGCCTGCTTCTTGCAGTGGGGGGGGAAAAATAAGTTTGTGGAGGGGTGGCATGGGGGGTTCATGTTTTTGAGAGATCAGGCCCCGGCAAACCAAGAAACCGGGGTGAGGACAGCAGTGACAATGAAACCCCAAATAGATGATGATGTAGCCACCCGCACTTGGGAGGCCCGGGGGGGGGGGCCCAAAGGGGTTCATCATCGTCAGGAGGGAAGGGGGGCGTCCAGCTTGCGCGTCAGGGGAGAGCGCAGCCCAAAAACCAAAAAATGGGGCTTGGCCGTGAGTCAGCGGGTTTAAAACAGTGTGGGGGTCGGGAAACCCAGCGGCCACCCGGGGGAAAAAAACCCCCCCTTTGAGGTCCCCAATTTAAAATAGCAGACAGGGGCTCCCCGGGCCCCCAAAAGGGAGGGGGCCGAGTAGTCACTCCGTGGGGGAGCGTTGGGGTAAAAACCCATACTCGGCGGTTTTGGGAGTTCTTTGCTAAAAAAACCCGGGGGACCAAAAAAAGGGGAAAGGGAGAATCTGTGGGCAGAAAGTGAAGCATGGCCAGGGGGCTAACGTTGGCACCCCCGGGCCCCGGTAACACATGCAAACGTCACCATCCGGGGGGCCTGGGAAAACGGGGGCTTCAAGTTGGGGGGTTTGGGCCAAACCTGCCGGGCCCCAGCAACAAACAGGGAAACAGGCGCCTAGTGGCACAAAAAGCCATTGCAGCCAGTCAAGGTTTAAAACCTCTGCAGGGAAGGGGGCCCGTTTCCCTTTGAATCACCTTTCCCCGGGCCAGACCCCGCTCCTTTTTTTTGGCGCTAAATCATGGCGCCAGCATTTGTTTTAGCGAGGCGATTGCAAAAGACAACAGTATGGGGTCCAACCCTCCCCAAGGGGCAGCTTTCCCGTCCAAGTTTTTGGTACTGCAGTCCCTCCCTTTCCCAAAAGGTGGACTCGCACCCCTTCAAGAAACTAATGGCTTGTGCCGAGCCGAGATGGAAGTTCCAAAACCGTAATTTCTTTTCCCAAAAAGGCAGTACCCGCACTTCATAAATATGGGAGAACAAAGGTGGGGCAGTCCTTGAGCTTATCGGTTTGTTCCAAGGGGCACGGCAGCGCGGACGTTGGTTTCTGTAACTACGGGCAGGGGCCATAATGTCCTTTTCGGGCCCATGGGGGAAAAGTGCTTCCCGCCCAGGCACACCAAAACTTGGGGAAACCCCGGAGAAAAACCGTTTCCCCCTCCCCTGTTTTCAAACTGCTGCAACCCCGCCAATGTCCCCCTCCTCCTCCTCCACCCCCACCACCATCTTTAGCCTCCACAAATACTGCTCCAAACATACCACAGTGTAGGGCACAGGTGTCACACCTGGGTTGCCTCGGCAAACGAAGTCACACAAGGGGGGGAACTGCTCCGGGGTCTTCACAAAAAAATCGATGTGTGGCTTTCTCCGGGGCCAAATCAAATTTGGGGAAACCCTGGTGACGGACAATGGAAAAAACATGGTGTCCTGGCTGCACTGAGGAGGGATGGTTCCCCTTCCCCCTGCATGGCGCACATGTTTTAATCTGGTTGTGAAAAAGGGTTTCCCGAAAAATCTTCCACCCATCTTCTTTCGCTGCTTTCCCTGACCTCCACACTGTATCAAATTTTGCCACTCTGTGGCCCAATACGTTTTGCCGCCCCCCGAATTTCATTTGCCACTGCCTGACCTCTTACTTTCTTTCCGCCGTGGGCCTCCGCTCCGGTTTTCCCTTGTGCCACTCTGTGGCTTCGTCGTGGTTTTTTCCACCCCAGAAAGTCATTGTGCCCCCTGCCTACCTTTATGCTTTCTGTGGCTGGGCCCCCGTCACCCCCACACTTTGTCACTAATGTTGCCACCCGAGCTCTCAGCTTTTTTTTTTCCAGCTTTTGGGTGGCATGACCCTTTTTCAAGCTACTTTCCCGCTTGAGTTTTTTGGGGGCGTTTTTTCCCCCCTTAAGTGCCCCGGGGGGTTTTATAGTGAAGCGATTCTTTAAAAGCCCGGGGGCAGTCCCTTGCGGTTTTCATACTAAAAAAACCAAAAATTGTATGAAGGGCCCCAAACCAAACTCCCTCTGCATATTTTAAACATTGCCAAGTTTCTACCCCACCCCCCGCCCGGCTCTGTGCAGCCTGGAAATACTGCTTTTTAACGCGATTCCCTGCCGAAGTAATTCGGAAAGAAACGAATTTTTCCCGGGAAAAATTCCCCGAAGTGTTTGAATTCGAATTTTGGAGAAAAATTCCCCCCATCTCTAGTTCTTTAACAACACACGGGGCAGATGACAGCGGCAGTTCGGCCTCACCGATGACCCCTGCTCGACGTCCCCTTGCTGTTCGCGACCTGGGCCTGTTCCAGGAATTTTTTTTTTTGCCCCCTGCCACTCAAGGTGGCGGGGCCCACCACCTCTCCTTTTTTTACATACTGTTTGTTTTTAAAATGGGACAACACTGTTTATGAAGATATCTGTATATGATAAATTTTACAAACCCCGAAATTTTACTCCAAATGAACCCGTAACAAGCTTGGGTTTTTCCCCTTTGGAAAATAAATTGCGCCCTTTACAAATGGCCAGGAAAAATATTTCTTGTAATTTTCCCCTTTTAAAAAACCCCTTGTATTTTACTGATGTTAAAAAGGGTTAATTAACCTTGGGTAAAGAAAATTTTGCTACAGAAAATTTTTTTTGGGGGCGGTGAAAAAAAAGTTTTTTTTTACGAGTTCAACTGCAGAAAAAAAACTTATTAAACCCTTGGGTGTAAAATTTTCGCCAAAGAAATTTTGGGCCCCCACAACACTAGCTTTGTAGCGCGTTACTTTCCGTGTTTTTTTTTTCGCCACACAACCCAAAAGTTAAAAATTTTAATTTAACCCCCTTTTTGTGGGAAATTTGGCTAAAAGGAAAAATTTATATATTTTGGCGTTGAAAATGACGGTTTTCTCGGGGGGTCACCCAGCTGAAAAAAAAAATGCTTAATTAACCCCCTTTGGGGGAAAAAAGTAAATTGCGCCCCCAAAAAAAACCCCCCAAACTTACTTTGCTTTGTTGCGTTTTCAATGTGTTTTTTTTAAAGCCCCCACAACAAAAGATAAAAAATTTTAATTAACCCTTTTTCTTGGGGAATTTGGCAAAAAGAAAAAATGTATATATTTTGGCGGTGGGAAAAAGACGGTTTCTTGGAGTCCCCCCACAGCTGAAAAAAAACGCTTAAAATTTAACCCCCCGGATGTAAATTGCGCCAAAGAAAAAAAAGCACCAAAAATGAAGTGGTATTTGTATTGGTAAAAATGCGGTTTCTTTAAATGAATACAATAGGAACTGGCTTAGATCCCCCTTGGATATTCAATGTGCTGTGAGCAGATAGGATTTAAATGTATATGCAGCTGCAGTGGACGCACACTATATTTTAGATCCAATACCCAAAAAAATCAGAAATAGAACGTTAAGAGAAGCAGTCTCTGAGACAAGCTGAGACACCCCACAAAAATCGCTGTATAAAAATCAGTTCTTCAGTAAGAGCTATCAGCACCTTCCCTAGTCAGTACAGTGAGAGGAGTGTGAGCTCCCAGCGTCGCTTCCGGACTTATATAGTGCGGTGACGTCACAGAATCCCGCCGGTCTCTGATTAGCTTCATCTCTGCACATGTCATGCAGGCTATGCCCTTCTTCCTCCCAGAGTTCTTTGCCCCATGTAACGCCATGTGCTCGGAGCCATTTTATCAATGAAAAGCACACTTCGTTCACCCGAAGTACCCCAAACTTCGACTTCGTTTAGAACCGAAGTTTTCCTGAAATTCTAAACGAAGTCCACTTCATTAGAATCAATTCGCCCATCTCTATATATGTTACATGCCCCCATAAATGACTTCTTCTAAGAAACCGCACCTCTCAAAGTATTCAACACAACACTTAGAAAGTTTTCAACCCTTTAGGTGTTTCACAGAAATTAAAGCAAACAAATTTCAAAATGTAACTTTTTTTTGCAGATTTTCAATTTGTATCTATTATTTAATGGAACACAGTAAATGATAACAGGGAAACACAACTTAATATAGATTCTCCTGATTCTATTGTTTTAGCAATATCCCACATGTGGCCTTAGTGTGCTTTTCGACTCAACCACAAACCCTAGAGTAGGAGGAGCACCTACTGGATTCTGGGTTCTCATTTTCATTATGATACTTTTCTAGGCAACATTACAGGTTTGCAGACAACCTAAGGTGCTAAACCTTAATAAATACCCATAAAAGACATAATTTGAGAAACTACACCCCATAAGGGATGCAGTGAGTATATTGACCCCACAGGTGTTTCACAGATTTATTTAATGTTAGGCTGTGCAAATTAGTACATTTTATTTTTTCCAATAATATGCAGTTTTAACTGAATAGGTTTCATTTTTACAAGGAATCCTGGAAAAAGGCACCCCAACATTTATTACACAATTTCTTCCAATTGTACTTCAACAGCAATCTCTGTGAAGTACAAATGACATGATTACTTTATTATTCATGTCAGTACATTTGTACAACAATATACATTTTATATAGTTTTTATTTTTTCATACTTTTACACAATAGAAACACATTTTTTAATAATTGCTTTTTAATGTTGTCATAGTCTGCCATAATTTTTATTTTTCTGTATACAGAGCTGTCTATGGGCTTGTTTTTGTGAGATGAGAGGATGCTTTCATTGGTACCATTCTGAGATTTCTTTGACACTTTGATCCCATTTTATCAAGGTTTTTGGGAGGCAGGATAGATAAAATACAGCAATCCTGGAAGTGTTTTTTATTTTTTATGCTTGACATGTTAGTTTTAATCTGCTGGGGAATATGATTACAGTGATACCCACTTTACATCTTTTTTTTTATTTTATAACAGTTTAAAGAAAAATAAAGGGCAACATGTATAAACGGGGCTGCGCCAGATATCTGGCATCTTTACAGCCCGATATAAGGCACAGCCGTGTTCATACATATCTCCCGCAAGTCACTCTGTGGCACATTACAAAGCACCTTGTCACGGCTGGCCCCTCTTCCCGTAGTTCGGGTGACGGGCACAGCCGTGACTCGCTTGCTTCCCCCGCTGCGGGGATGAGTGGCGCCGCTGTCCGCATGTTGGGCAGCGGGCTCACTCGCCCGCCTGGGAGCACTAACTTACCCGGCCACGCTCCTGTCTCCGTGCACTCCCTGGCCGGCTGCTGTGCGCGCTACCGCCCTCTAGGGGGCGCACGCGCGGCAGCTCCCGCAAATTTAGAGGGACAGTGCGCCGGTAATTGGTTTAGCCGGCCGCTGACCCTATATAACTGCACCGCCCCCAGCTTGCCCTTGCCGGATCTATTTGTGTCCTGTGCCATAGAGAAAGCGTTACCTAGTGCGTTCCTGACCTATCCGTGTTTCCGACCTTCTGCTACATCCTCCGACCATGAACCTCTGCCGCCTGCCCTGACCTTATTGCCTTTCCACGACTACGTCTACGTCTTACGATTTGGTACCAAGCTCACTCTTGGCTGCCATCGCAAGCAAGTCACGCGAGTGGAAGTGACCTGGTAGTTTCCCGCCGCAGCAAGTCCATCCAGCTTTGCAGCGGGTTCTGGTGAAAACCGGGTGCTACTTAGCCTCTGCTCCCTGGTACTGCTTACACCATCGCTTGTGCTGGTCCAGAGGATCCACTACCAACTGCCGTAACAGTTAGATACGGCCATGGATCCCGCCAAGGTGCCTCTGCCCAGTGTCGCGGACCTGTCTTCTGTAGTCACTCAGCAGTCGCAGCAGATTGCGCAACAGGCCGAACAGCTGACTCAGCTCACTACTATGATGCAGCAGTTCCTCGCCATCCAGCAGCAGCCGGATGGCGAGCCTCTCCCCCGGCGGTCCCGGCAGCGTCCGTGGGTTCCAAGCTCAAGCTCTCGTTACCTTCCAAGTACGATGGGGACCCGAAACTCTGCAGGGGATTCATTACCCAGTGCTCCATGCACCGAGCTATTGGCCGACCAATTTTTGACCGAGCATTCTAAGGTGGCGTTTGTCGTCGGTCTCGTCTCCGGTAAGGCCCTGGTTTGGACCACGCCTCTCTGGGACAGGAATGATCCTATTAAGGCTGATCTGCAGGTCTTTCTCCATGAGTTCCGGAGCATTTTTGAGGAACTGGCACGTGCGTCATCAGCCGAAACGGCACTCCTGAACCTCCGTCAGGGAGAATCGTCGGTCGGAGACTATGCCGTCCAGTTCCGGACCCTGGCCTCAGAGTTAACCTGGAACGATGCCGCCCTCTGCGCCACATTTAAGAAGGGCCTATCCAGCTGGGTCAAGGACGTACTTGCTGCCAGAGATCTGCCGTCTTCTCTTAGTGATCTCATTCACTTGGCTACCCGTATAGACATATGCCTCAAGGAGAGACAGGAGGAACTCCGTCAGGAGCGCGATCCGGTGCGACTACGCCGCTGGCCCCGTCTGGCCCCAGTCTTCCAGAGGTCTCCATTGGCACTCCCTCAAGCCTCTGGGGAAGAACCTATGCAAGTGGACCAGATTCCGAACAAGAGCTGTCCCGCCGCCGAGCAGGAACTTGTGCCTTTATTGTGGCGGCTAGTGGCCATTTCCGAAGGACCTGTCCTCGACGCCCTCAGCGGTCGGGAAACTCCCGCACGTAGGACATGTTGGAGAGGCGATCCTAGGGGCTACCTCTTCCTCTCCCCGACTGACTACGCCAGTAGTGGTCATGACCAACACAAGACTCTCGTTCCAGGTGCCGGCTTTCTTGGACTCCGGGTCCGCTGGGAACTTCATCCACATGTCTTTGGTGTCCCGTTATCGTCCGCCGACGGTTCGCCTGGAAAAGCCTCTCGTGATATCTTCTGTCAGCGGTGAGCTCCTGAGAGATCCTATACAGTACCGGACCGAGCCCGTTTCTCTCCAGGTGGGGGCCTTACACAAGGAGAAGGTTGCCTTCTACGTACTGACTCGTTCTTCCTCAGCGATCCTGTTGGGACTTCCATGGTTGCAACACCATGCCCCTACGCTCAACTGGAAGACAGATGAAGTTACGAGTTGGGGTCCTGATTGCCGGAACTCCTGCATGGTGACACCTCGCCCGGTGCGTCCCTCTCCTCCGCAGTCATCCCGCAAGGCCCTGCCAGGCCTGCCTGCGGAGTATCAGGACTTTGCAGATGTCTTTTCGGAGAAACAGGCTGAGTCGCTGCCGCCTCATCGGCCCTATGACTGCCGATAGTCCTCCTGCCCGGCACCAGTCCTCCTCGTGGTAGGGTCTATCCATTGTCGGCACCCGAAACTCAGGCCATGTTGACCTATATACAAGAAAATTTGCAGAAGGGCTTTATCCGTAAGTCCTCGTCCCCTGCCGGTGCCGGGTTCTTCTTCGTCGAGAAGAAAGACGGATCTCTTCGCCCCTGCATCGATTACCGAGGCCTTAATAAAATTACAGTGAAGAACTGGTACCCGTTGCCGCTAATCTCTGAACTATTCGACTGGCTCCGGAGTGCCAAGATCTTTTCTAAATTGGATTTATGTGGAGCGTATAATATCATCAGGATCCGAGAAGGAGATGAGTGGAAGACGGCCTTCAATACTCGGGATGGGCACTTCGAGTACTTGATGATGCCATTTGGTCTCTGCAACACTCCGGCCGTCTTCCAGGAGTTTGTCGATGACATCTTTAGGGACCTCCTCTACACTTGTGTCATTGTCTACTTGGATGACATCCTGATATTTTCTCCGGATCCACAGACCCACCGCCTGCACGTACGCCAAGTACTGAGACGCCTCCGTAGTAACCACTTGTATGCCAAACTGGAAAAATGCTTATTTCATCAGACCAGTTTACCGTTCCTGGGCTACATTGTCTCGGATAAAGGGCTGCGTATGGATCCAGCTAAATTATCTGCTGTTCTGCAGTGGTCTCGCCCTGTCGGCCTTTGGGCTATTCAACGCTTCCTAGGATTCGCCAATTATTATAGACAATTTATTCCCCATTTTTCCACGCTGTTGGCACCAATGGTGGCGCTTACCAAGAAAAATGGCAATCCCAGACTCTGGTCCCCGGCGGTCGAGAAAGCGTTTACGGAACTAAAGTCTGCTTTTGCCTCTGTTCCCGTTTAGTGTTGAGCGATTTTTATCGACAAATTTGAAATCGGCAAGGTTTTTATGGTGATCGAAATTTCCAGATCATGCGATAATTAAGGTTAAAATCTGAGCATCATCTATTAAGATCGCGCCTTTTTCAGCACTTCCTATTTTCCTATAATTTTGGCGGCCAGCAAATCAGATTACAGAATAGAGCAGGGTGAGATGTGTGTGCGACGTCATGACTGGGATGTGTATGGTTGCGATTGGCTGGAAAATCACATGACCTCGTTTTACATAGAACAGCGTTTCCTGTTTCAGCCTCAGTGTCTCTCAGCGTCTCATAGGGATAGGACCTGCGCTCTGCCTGTGGCCAAACAGCTTAGCGAAATTAGTCTATTTCTGCACAGAGAAACCTCTACTATTAGCTGTGATCCTTCCAATTTAGTTATATTAGAGATTTGAAGATTTTATGTAGTTAGCTAGAGAATTTTAAAGCAGCATCTACCGCTGTAAATTCACGGCGGGGGGAGCAGGGGGGGGCCCCGCGGGCGAACACAGACAAGCTCTATCTATAAAGAACACTGGATAAAGTTCACCAAGACTTAGTGCAGACATTGTAGTGGAATATCTTTATTATTAACAGTTTGCTATTGAAATATTTCCTGGATATTGGGCAGCCTGAACTTATATTGGATACACATCATTTCTAGTAACTGCAGGTCTCTTTGTTAGGTGCAAAACTCCACTTTTATTATCAGTATACATTTCAGATATGTGTTCATTTTAATTTTACCCATTACACCTGTGACTGTTGATATATCCACCTTGCAGTTAAATTACAATCCAGCAATCTTGTAGTCAGCACAGGTTGTTTGTTGCCAAAAATACCGTGTATCATACGAAAACATAACAGTTACGTGTTTTTTGACTTTTGCGCACCCAGCATTGTTCATTGACGCATCATCCACGTAAATCTTAAAACAGCAATTCTATATTCACCACAGGTGAATTGAAAGGTGCAAAAATACCGTGTATTATACGAAAACATAACAGATACGTGTTTTTTGACTTTTGCACACCCAGCTTTGTTCATTGACGCAGCATCCACGTAAATCTTAAAACAGCAATTCTATAGTCACCACAGGTGAATTGAAAGTGCAAAAAATACCGTGTATTATACGAAAACATAACAGATACGTGTTTTTTGACTTTTGCGCACCCAGCTTTGTTCATTGACGCAGCATCCACGTAAATCTTAAAACAGCAATTCTATAGTCACCAGAGGTGAATTGAAAGGTGCAAAAAATACTGTGTATTATACGAAAACATAACAGATACGTGTTTTTTGACTTTTGCGCACCCAGCTTTGTTCATTGACGCAGCATCCACGTAAATCTTAAAACAGCAATTCTATAGTCACCAGAGGTGAATTGAAAGGTTACTGTGCTGTTTATAACACTAACAGATGTGTTGCTATTTTTGACTTTGCGCACCCACTTTGTTCTTTGACGCAGCATCCACGTAAATCTTAAAACAGCAATTCTATATTCACCACAGGTGAATTGAAAGGTTCTGTGACTTTTATAACCTAAGTGTGTTGCCTAAGATGTAGCACGTATCCATTTGACTGTTGTGGATGTTCAGCTTCTCCAGCCTTGTTTGGGTGTAATAATGAAGGTGTTGTTGCTCTCCCATAGACTTTAATGGTAATCGCTCATAATCAATGCTCACTATCGACAAACCTTATTGATAGCGGCCGACTATCGACTATCGCTCGATCTCGATAGCCAACGCAATCGCTCAACACTACTCCCGTTCTTTCTCGCCCAGATCCGGAGAAGCCATTCGCATTGGAAGTGGATGCCTCATTCGTGGGGGCAGTTGTGGTCCTCTTGCAAAAAGGACTTAGGGGCAAGTCCCTCACATGCGGATTCTTTTCCAAGATGTTCTCGCAGGCTGAGAAGAATTACGCTATCGGGGACCGTGAACTATTGGCCATCAAGCTGGCACTGGAGGAGTGGCGCCATCTTCTAGAGAGGGCTCGTTATCCCATCGACATATATACAAACCATAAAAACCTCCAGTATCTTCAATCGGCGCAACGTCTCAATCCCCGGCAAGCGAGATGGTCTCTGTTCTTTTCTCGCTTCGACTTCCAAATTCACTTTTGCCCGGCAGACAAGAACACCAAGGCTGATGCGCTTTCCCGCGCTTCTGATACTATCGGCGAAGAACCAGGTACGCAGCATATAATACCCCCTGAACGATTGATCCACGCTTCCCCGCTGGACCTCAACCAGTTGCCCCTGGGCAAGACATATGTACGCCCGGAGCTCTGGAAGAGAATCCTCAAATGGGGACATTGCTCTCGAATGGAATGTCATCCCGGGGCTCGGAAGACATACCAGCTAATCTCCCGGTTCTATTGGTGGCCTATGCTTGCTAAGGATTCTAAAGATTTTGTGGAAGCCTGTGTTATCTGTGCCCGTAACAAGTCTCCTCGGCAGAGCCCATCTGGTTTACTTCTGCCCCTGCCGACTCCTGATTCCCCATGGTCTCAAATATCCATGGATTTCATCACCGACCTCCCACCTTCTGCGGGAAATACTGTAATCTGGGTGGAGGCGGACCGCTTTTCAAAAATGGTCCATTTTGTTCCGTTGCCTGATTTGCCACCGGCACCACGGCTCGCCACTCTCTTCTTCGAACATATTTTTCGTCTACACGGTCTCCCGTTACACATAGTCTCGGACCAGGGAGTCCAGTTTGTTTCCAGGTTTTGGCGTGCTCTCTGCTCTCGTTTTCAAGTGAAGCTGGACTTTTCCTTGGCCTATTATCCTCAGTCCAACGGCCAGGTAGAGAGGATTAACCAGATCCTTGGCACATATTTACGCCACTTTGTTTCGGGTCGACAAGACAATTGGGCAAGTTTATTACCGTGGGCGGAGTTTTCTTATAATTCATTGGACTCGGACTCGACGGGCTCTTCACCTTTCTATGTGGTCTATGGGTTACATCCCCGCCCACCACTCCCCCTGCCTACATCTTCCGAAGTGCCTGCGGTAGATTCCCTGGTCCGGGATATGTCGGCCATTTGGGAGCAGACTCGCCAGTCCTTGCAGCGCGCTGTTGTTCGCATGAAGAGCCAGGCGGACAAAAAGAGAAGATCTCCGCCGACCTTCGTTCTGAGAGAAAAGTATGGCTGTCCGCTAAGTACAACCAGCTCAAGATTCCTAGCTACAAGCTGGGTCCACGCTCTTGGGTCCATTTGAGGTCTTAGGACGGATTAACCCTGTGGCCTATAAGCTCCGGCTCCCTCCTTCTATGCGTATCCCGAATTCCTTCCATGTCTCCCTATTGAAACCTGTGGTCCTTAACCGCTTCTCTCGGAAGGTCTCCTCTCCCCTCCCGGGGCGGAGGCCTCCGATGTGTTCATAGTCAAATAAATTCTGGCTATGAAAATTATCAGAGGGAGGCGACATTTTCTTATCGACTGGTAGGGATTCGGGCCAGAGGAGAGATCCTGGGAGCCGGAGAACAACATCTTGGACCGTGCTTTAGTCTTAAGATTTCTTCGTTCCAGAAGGAGGGGAATGCTTAAGGGGGGGGGGAGTACTGTCATGGCTGGCCCTCTCCCCGCGGTTCGGGTGACGGGAGCAGCCGTGACTCCCTTGCTTCCCCTGCTGCGGGGACGAGTGGCGCCGCTGTCTGCATGTTGGGTAGCGGGCTCACTCGCCCCCCTGGGAGCACTAACTTACCCGGCCACGCTCCTGTCTCCGTGCACTCCCCGGCTGGCTGCCGTGCGGGCACGCGGCAGCTACCGGAAATTTAGAGAGGCATTGCGCCGGTAATTGGTTTAGCCAGCCGCTGACCCTATATAACTGCATTGCCCCCGGCTTGCCCTTGCCGGATCTATTTGTACCCTGTGCCATAGAGGAAGCGTTACCTTGTGCGTTCTTGACCTTTCCGTGTTTCCGACCTCCTGCTATTCCCTCAGACCACGAACCTCTGCCGCCTGCCCTGACCTTATTGCCTGTCCACGACTACATCTACGTCTTATGATTTGGTACCATTCTCACCCTTGGCTGCCATCACAAGCAAGTCACGCCAGTAGAAGCGACCTGGTAGTTTCCCGCCGCAGCAAGTCCATCCCGCTTTGCGGTGGGCTCTGGTGAAAACCGGGTGCTACTTAGACTCCGCTCCCAGGTACGGCTTACACCATCGCTTGCGCTGGTCCAGAGGATCCACTACTGTCTAGCGTAACATACCTGCGGCGCTTTGTAATGCTCCCGATCTCGGGAGGCGGAGCGCACTATAAACATGGCGTAGCTACGTATTTGTAGATTCGGAACGGCATTTCTGGGTGCATTACAGTTGAAACAGAACAACACCAATACACAAATACTACCAACAATCATATATATATATATATATACAAAAATGTTATTATTAATCCAAAAATCACATATTTAAAAAGACAAAAGCCACACACTAGGTGGTATACATAAAATGCAATATCATATCAAATAGATGGCATAGTATACAGCATAACAAGCATATAAATACATAATGCCCAATGATATATAGACATAAAATCACCAATTAATAGGAGGTATACACACCCAGGGGAGGCACAGAAAGACCCCAACGTACGTTTCCTCCACAGCTGGCTTCGAAGCTTGTTATGCTGTATACTATGCCATCTACTTGATATGATATTGCATTTTATGTATACCACTTAGTGTGTTGCTGTGTCTTTGTGGCACCCCCATTTTTAGCTTTTTGTACTTTGTCTATGTATTTTTGTATTTTTTAATATGGGATTTTTGGATTCATAATAAAGTTTTTGTATATATATATTTTTGATTGTTGGTAGTATTTGTGTATTGGTGTTGTATTGTTTTTGTTTTACTGCCATTGATTATTATTTTTGATATATTGGCGTTGTTTGTTACAGTTGAGACAGGTATACCACTTTCAAAGTGGTATACCTGATCCGAACTGTCGCCCGAGCTCTAGAATGCGCCTGATTTATGACCCGCTGTACAGCGGGTTCGTACATCAGTCGCATGCTAGCCTATTATTAGGAGCATGAAATTTGGCTTTCACACGCCAAATTTAAATGCATTTCGACCAAAATGTTTTTAAGTACTAATACTTTTGCAGTGTACCAGAGGTGGCAAAGAAGAGGATGGGGGTAGTAGCAGAGGGTATGATTATGATGAACCCTCACCCAAACCTCTCATGCTACCCTGGATCACTATAGTTAAGAGGGGTTCTGCTTGGATAGGAGCAGGTAGTGTTCCTTCAGTGTTACTCCTGGATAGACTCTATAACTAAGCTTTCCTGTCCTGATGGCAGTTGAGGTATATTTGGTGTTGTAGTAGAATAATAGACATAAGGTGAAATGGTACAGTGCAAACAGTTATTTTACTACAAGCTAGATGGCATACTCAAGACAAGGCACTGCAGCAACAACTTTGCAATCATTCCTAACAGCCTGTAGCAGAGGTGGCACAATAATATAAATCCCAGAAGGAGTTCAACTCTTTAACCCCCAACAAACAAAAAACAATTCTGAAATGTTGAACTAAATCCTAAGCCTCTAGACATCATCTCCCATGAGGTCTCTTCTCAGACACATTTACCACATGCTCTGCCACCTTCTCCAATAGCAAGTTTTCTTTAGTTGGGTTTTTTTCCCCTTTATGACCCTTTCCCCTGAACCTGAGGTGAGGAGAAATGGACTCTGGTCCTCAGCCGGCATCAGTTCAGGGCTGCACCAGTTGCTTGAACACACTGGAACTAAACTAACAAAATATTTATACCCTCTTCTAGACTATTACCTGGCAACTCCTAGATTCAAGCTTTACATTTTAAATTCATTGGATCATCAAACAGTTTTTTCACACATTGTAAACAACATTATCATTTCAATCATAGGCTCATTCAAATCTAGGAGTGTATACTCCAGGACACTACACTTCAAGGTCTCTATAAAGCCAAGAAATAGATTGCTAGTCTCTGGTAAAAACAACTGGATTCCAATGATTTCTGAAGTTGGATCCAGGGTAATCTGATGTTTAAGACATTGACTTAAATCTGAAAAGGTCTTCAGTCTGTTATCATAATACAACTAGAGATGGGCGAAGTTCTCAAAAATTCGATTCGATGACTCCGCCGAATTTCCCGACAAAAATAAATTCGGTCCGAATTGCTTCGGGACGAACCGCATTAAAAAACAGCTATTTCCCCGGCTGCACAGAGCCCGCAGGGTGTGTAAACGTTGCCATGCTTAAATTGCAGAGGGACTTGTTTGGTCTTCTACAATGTTGTGTTTTGTATTACACCATATGAAATGCCGCGCTCTTTGAATGCTTCATATAAAATTCCCTGGACCTTAAGAGGGCAAATGACTAAACAACTCAAGCGGGAATGTAGCCTGAAAAAAAGTCATGGCGCAAAGCGGAAAAAAAAAAGTGAGGGTCAGGTGGCAAAATCAGTGACAGAGGTGGAGGTGACACAGCAGCCACGCAGCTGAGGTCAAAAAGTGGACAAGGGGCATTCTGGAGTGGCAAAACAGTAGTAGGGGCCCCAAAAGTGGGCCCAAAGATAGGGAGTGGAGGTCACAGCACAGCAAAGAGGTCAGAGAGTGGCACAATGACACAGTGTTGGGGGGCCGGCACAGCAAAGCAGCAGCATAGGAGACAGTGGCACAAAGACAAGTTGGGGGGGTCACGGGAGCAGCCACAGCAGCGCTGAGGGCAAAATGGCAAATGACAGGGTGGAGGTCACCCGGGAGCAGCCCAGCAGCAGCATGAGGTCAGACAGTGGAAAAATATTTCTGGAGGTGGAAAAACAGTAGAGGCCACAGAGTGCACAATTTGACAGAGGTGGTAGGTCACGGCAGCAGCAGCATGAGGTCAGGGACTGAACAAATGACACAGTGTGGAGGGCATGGCAGCAGCCACAGCAGCAGCATGAGGTCAGACAGGTGGCACAATGACAGAGTGTGGAGGTCACGGCAGCAGCACACAGCAGCTGCATGAGGTCAGCAGTGGCACAATGACAATTCTGGAGGTGGCAAAAAACAGTAGTAGGCCACAGAGTGGCACAATGACAAGAGAGTGGAGGTCACTGGCCGAGCAGCAGCATGAGGTCAGAGAGTGGCACAATGAATTCTGGAGGTGGCAAAAACAGAGAGTAGGCCACAGAGTGGCACAATGACTACACTGTGGGGAGGTCACGGCAAGCAGCCACAGCAGCAGCATGAGGTCAGACAGTGGCACAATGACAAATTCTGGAGGTGGCAAAACAGAAGTAGGCCATCAGGAGTGGCACAGTGACGAGAGTGGGAGGGTGACGGCAGCAACAGCGCTGAGGTCAGAGAGTGCACAATGACAAGTGTGGATGTCACGACACCAGCAACAGCAGCAGCAGCATGAGGTCATAGAGTGGCAAAATGACAGAGTGTGGAGGTGGGTGGAAATACCAGTCCCTGGTAAAGATGGTGGTAGGCAGATGGAGAAACTTGCAGCAGATGTGTGGCAACAAACGGGTGGCGGCATCAGAATAGTGGCTGAGGCAAGTTGTTTGAACCCAGACTCATTTCTCATAGTTTGGGTAAGGCGTCATGGCTGAATGTAGTCTACGCCTTTAAGGGATTGCTGTGTGGAAATCCTGGCCCATCCACGCCTGATTCATCTTGACAAGGTCAGTCGTTCCAAAATTTCTCGTGGACAAGCAGGTTCTCCTTGGGGTAACGATGGCCCCCCCGCTACTGAACACCCGCTCTGTGCCACATACTGGCCGGGCAGGACAGCTTCTCACACTACACAACTCGGCAGTTGCGGCCACACATCGTTTGGGCTGACCACAGAAGTCCAGTGGATCTTCTAACTGGGGTGGCAGGAGTACTGTCAAGTAGGCAACCAACTGTTTTATTCAGGGTCTTCTCCAGGTCTGCATGCTACTGCTGCTGGCAAACTGCCCTCCTCACTAGGCGGGTGAAGTGAAGCTGCTCATCAGTGAATCCAGACTTAGGTTGCTCTGATGGAGTCTTTGGTAATGCTCACTACCTCCCACCATCCCCCAGCAGGACACAGGCATTAGTACTTGAGCACTGAGAAACCCCCGGGTAAGACCCTGTCAGAGGAGGGTCGCTGCTCATATAGGCAGCGGCCACTGACTACGGAGGATTTCCCTAGAGTATTTGAGTTTGTCCGTCCTCTCAGCAGCATGGGAAAAAAGGCCCCATTTTGGAACGGTTGCATAAGAGGTTCCAATTGGGTGGAAGAGCCAGACAGAAGTCATCCCTCTGCTGATGGTGGACTATTCGGCTGTCATAGCCAGGCAAATCTGCATGCTGCGGGCCATTCTGCAAAAGTGACTACCGAGGGAACTCCCTGCCTTCCATCTCCACTGTATACTGCCACGGTGCTTGTGGGTCATCTGCCTCAGTCTTCCTAATCTCATCTACTCCTCCAGCTGCTCTGCTCCTCCTCTTTGTCCACCCTGGGTAGATAATCCACTTCATTTCACAGGACAAGCTTCTGGCTACAATGTCCTCCTCCTCCTCCATTTCAGTCCCCACCGGACTTATGTGGCTGCGAGATGTAGTCGCCACATCTTTCTCACGCATGAGCTGCCACTGGCTGACATCAAAGTTACACAGGGGAGTACTCCTGTCCGTCTGGAATCAATCAAAAAATCGGTAATGTGGACCCCTTTTTCTCTGTTTTCATACAGTTCAGTCCCAACCTGTGCAGGCTGGAATTCAACGGGTGGAAAACAATCGCATATTCAGACTGTGTTGGGGGAGGCAGTTCTGCAGCTGCATCTCGAGGAGGGGTGTTCCTGGCTTGTAGGAATGGATGAAGTGCAATTGCACAGTTTCCTGGCCATTTTCAGGAATCATCTGAAGATCGGTGGGGAAAACTTCAGGATCCTTTTCAACACCAGATTGACACTTGGCCATGCAGGGCGCATGGACCATCCCTCCTGGTGATGCGCGGACACCATGTTCCTCCCATTGTCCTCACCATGGTTCGATTTGCTGTTTGGCGCGCGAGGAAAGCCACACAATGTTTTCTTGCTGCTGACGAGGAAGCAGTTCCTCCCCTGTGTGACTTCGTTTGCCGCAGGTGATAGAACTGCATAACCACCGCTGTTTCCCTACCACATGTGGTATGATGGTGCATGTACTTGTGAGGGCTGAGATGGTGGTGGTGGTGGAAGAGGAGGAGACGGACATGGCGCAGGAGCCGTAGTTTGACATCGTGGAAAGAAGAAAGCGGGTCTCCTGTCCCAAGTTGATGGTGTGCCTGGGCAGGAAGAATATTCACCAAATGGGCCGCAAAGGATATGTACTGACCCTGACACGTAGTTAAGCCTCCCAGACGTAGCGCCGCTGGCCGTGCATCCTAGGGATGAAAATCGATAAGCTCAAGGGACTGGCCCACTTCTGTTTCTAAATTTGTGTAGGGCTCGAGTTCTGACTTTTGGAAAATAAAATTATGGCTGGGAAATCTCCATTCTTGGCTCGGTCACAAAGCCATGAGTTCTATGAACGGTGCAGAGGTCCCACCGTTTGGAAAGGGAGGGACTGCAGTTACAACAATTTGGACAGGAGCACGGTCAGCTTCTGCACCTTAGGATGGTTGGACGCATACTGTTGTCTCTTTGCAACTTCGCCTCGCTGAACGGACATGGCTGGCGCCATGAGTAGCGAAGAGCAGGAACATTGGACCAGGGAGGATGATGGCAAAGAGAAAGAGCCTCCTTCTGCAGAGGTGGTGGAGCCATTGACTGGCTGCAATGGCATGCGTCGCACTAGGCGCTGATGCTGCTGTTGCTACGGTGGCAGGATGACACCCCATATCTGACGACACGTTTCTCCCAGGCCACTGCATGGTGACGTTTATGTGTTGACGCAGAGCCGGTGGTGCAAACGGTTAGCTCCTGGCCACGCTTCCCTTTCTGACCCTACAGATTCTACAGTATACCCATATTTCGGTCCCCGGTGTCTTAGCCATAGAACTGCCACATCGACGAGTATCTGATTTTACCTCATACGCTCGCTCGATTGAACTACACCACCAGCATGCCTCGCTGAAGCACCTGTGCCACTATTTTCTTGGACCTGCAAAGTGGCCGCTTGTCTCCCGACCTCACCACTGATTCTATCTGATGACTCTCGGGGCCACTCAACCCACTTGTAGCTGTGCCGCGTCTGACGCGCAAGCTGACGCCCTCTTCTCCGACGATGATGAAGCCCTTGCTTACCCGGCTCCCAAGTGCGGTCGGATACATCATCATCTATTTGTATTTCATCGTCACTGCTGTCCTCATCACCGGTCCTTGATAATGCAGAGGCCGACCCCTCACAAAACATAACCTCCCATGCCACTCTACACAGCTGTAACTTTGCCGCCTACTGGCAAGAAGCAGAGGGATATTGGCCCCTCATTTCTTCCCTGCCAATGTAGCTGCTGAATGCCGTCCTCAAAGTGTTATCCTGCTAAATAAGTGCTGCCTGAGCCCAGACCACATAGTAGATCTCTAGACTGAGGGAAACCGGATGGGACAGAGGTGAGCTGAGGACAGGTGAGCGGCCGCTGACCCAACTCCCTGGGCGATGCCAACTAAGGGTTCGTGTCTGACGTTTCCCCACCGACTCTTGGCTGGGTTGTCAGATGTCATTCTGGAGGAAGTGGATGACCTAGACAACCAATCAAGAACCATGGGTTGTGACAACACATCTAGATGTACAGCGGCAGTTGTGGCTTCACCGAGTGACCCCTCATGCGACGTTCCCCTTGCTGTGCTTGCGAACCTGGGCATGTTCAAGAATGTTTGTGCACCACTGCACTAGCAGGTGAAGAGCCTTGCCACCTATCTGCTCTGACCATACTGTTTGTTCTAAAATGTACAGACAATGTTTGATGAAGATATATGTATTGATAAATAAACACCCTGTATTTGACTCCAAATGAAACCCAGTAACAAGCTTGGGTAAAACCCTTGGAAATAAATTGTGCTCCACAAAATAGCCAGGAAAAATATACTTGTATGTGCCTTTTTAAAAACACTGTGTATTTTTACTGAATATAAAAGCACAACCAGGCTTAAATTAACCTTCGGTTATGAATTATGCTAAAGGCAAAAATTGCTTTCTTTGAGAGGTGAAAAAAGAATGTTTTTTTACTGACACCACAACAGCAGAACAACGCTTAATTATCCCTCTGGATGTAAATTGTGCAAAAGATAAGATGCTGGCAACAATTACAGCTTTTGGTAGTAATGTTAAAATGGCGTGCATTTTACGGGTACAGAACAGCAGAAAAAACTTGCAATTAACCTGCGGTTTTTGAATTTGCTACAGGCAAATTTCTTCTTTGGGAGGTGAAAAGAAAGTTTCTTTTAGGTGACCAACAACAAGCAGAACAACGGCTCTTAATTAACCCCTGGATCTAAATTGCGCAAAAGACAGAAATGAGCAACCAAAAATTAAGTGGGTATTTGATTGTAAAAATGATGTTTCTTTAAAGAATACAACTGGAAACAGGCTTAGATAACCTTGGATTTAATCAAAGTGCTGAAGAAAAGCTGAGCAGATAGCATTAACAATTTATATGCAGCTACATTGGACGGACACTGAACTTCAGTTCCAATTCACCCCACAAATCAGAATTTAGAACATAGAGAAGCAGGTCTCTGAGACAAGCTACTGGTGGGACACACCCCAAAAATCGGCTGTATAAAAGTGAGTTTTTTTAGGTATGAGATATAACAGCAAACCGCGGCAGCACCTTCCTACGAGTACAGTGAGAGCGAAGTATGAGATCCCCAGCGTCGAGACCCAGACTTATATAGTGCCCGGTGACATCAACAGAAATCCCTCGTATGGTCTCTATTGGCTGTAATCTCTGACTTGACTCAGGACAGGTGAGGGGCCGCTGAACCGCTCCTGGGACCATGCAACTAAGGGTTGGTTTGACGTTCCCACCGAACTCTTGGCTCGGGTTGTGAGAATGTCATCTGGGAGGAAGTGGTTTGACCTAGTCAACCAATCAAGAACCATAGAAACATTGGGTTGCTGAACAAAACACATGCTTAGAGATGACAGCGGCAGTTATGGCCTCACCGAGTGTACCTGCTGGCGTCGTCCCTTTGCTGATGTGCGACACTGGGCCTGTTCCAGGGAATGTTTGTGCCACTGCCACTCGCAGGTGAAGAGCCTGCCACCTTCAATGTCTGTTTTAAAATATTACAGACACTGTTTGATTGATGATTATCTGTTTTATTTGAATAAATACAATCCCTTTATTTGACTCCAAATGAACCTTGTTAGTAAACAAGCTTGGGTAACCCTTGGATATAAAATTGCAGCTCCACAAATGGCCAGGAAAATTTACTTGTATGTGCCGTTAAAAACACTGTGTATTTTACTGATATAAAAGCACAAACAGTCTTAATTAACCTCTCGGGTTATGAATTATGCTACAGGCAAAATAGCTTCTTTGGCGGTGAAAAAGAACGTTTCTATTAGTGACCACATACAGCAGACAACGCTTAATTAAACCCTGGATTCCCTAAATTGTGCAAAAGAAATGAGCAACAAAAAATTACCAGCTTTGTAGCGTGTTTTAAAATGGCGTGCATTTTACGGTACAGAATCAACGACAAAACTTGTAAGTAACCTTCGGTTATGGAATTATGCTACAGGCAAAAAATTCTTCTTTGGAGGTGAAAAAGGAATGTTTCTTTTAGTTGACCACAACAGCGAAACAACGATTAAATTAACCCCCTGGATGTAAAATTTCGCAAAAGAATTGCTGCCAAAAATTACAGCTTTTGTAGTGTGTTAAAATTGGCGTGCATTTTACGGTACAGAAACAACAGAAAAAACATGTAATTAACCTTCGGTGTTATGAATTATGTTCAGCAAAAAATTTCTTCTTGGAGGTGAAAAGAACGTTTCTTTTAGTGACCACAACAGCGAAACAGCTTAATTAACCTGAACTCTAAATTGGCAATACAATTGAGCAACCAAAAATTAGTGGTATTTGGATTGTAAAAACGCTGTCCTTCTAATGATACAACAGGGAAACAGGCTTAGATAACCCTTGGATGGCTGAAGAACTGAGCTGATAGCATTAAAAATGTATAGCAACTGCATTGGCACGGACACTGGATTCAGAATCCTATACCCCAAAAATCAGAATTAGAAACATAAAAGAAGCAGTCTCTGAGACAAGCTGTGACACCCTCCCAAAAATCGCTGTATAAAAGTGAGTTTTTAGTATGGAGATTCACAAGAGCCACGGCAGCACTTCCCTACTCAGTACAGTGAGAGCAGTATGAGCTCACGAGCGTCGCGGCCGGACTTATATTGTGCGGTGACATCACAGAATCCCAGTCCGTCTCTGATTGGCTTAATCTCGGCACATGTCATGTAGGCTACGACCTTCTTCCTCCAGACATTCTTGGCCCCATATAAGGGCCATGTGCTCGCAGCCCATTTATATCAATTAAAAACACACTTCGTTCTCCGCGAATTACACAAACTTCGACTTCGTTCAGAATCGAAGTTTTCCTGAAATTCTAAACGAATTCCACTTCGTTAGAATCAATTCGCCCATCTCGAAATACCCTTAGGCCCATCTTCACGGCATGGTTTTACAGTCAGATTTTGACAAGGATTTTGTATTTTGAAACAAATGAAATCGACTGTAAACCATTACCAATAAACTTTAATAAAAAATCTGAACTGTAGTCTACATGGCTCAGATTTTCTCAGGTCAGATTTCAAAATCACTGGCTTTGCAAAAAACTTGGAACATGTATATTTTTCCAAATGTATTATTCCAATGTTAAGAATCCAAATACCGTGGCAAAGAAAATCAGGCCAAAATAGCCCCAAAAAAATCGAAAACTGTGTGTAAAATTCTGGTTCGACCAGTATTTTGTCCTTGCTGTGTGGACTCAGCCTTAAGAGTAAGTATCAAAAAGGTAACTGGTAGCCTCCTTTTCATGGTAGGGTATAAATAGAGAAATAGCTATATACAGTATATTCTTGGCTCTTTCTATTCAATTCTGTGGGTGTTCTGGAAAAAGCAGAACTCACTTCAACACTTCTCTGTCCAGATGCATCAGTCTGGGTGGGTCTGAAATATGCCTAAATGTCTAGTATGTGAATAGTCCTATAAAGACATGTATTGCAGTGATTTATTTATTTTTTATTTATTTTATTATTTTTGGGGGGGGTCTAACCCCATTCCAATATCCATAACATTAAAATTTCAATCGATGGGCTTATAGAGGCAGTCAATCCTATCAGTAAAACTACCTGATTGCCACAATTTCTATTGACTTACACTGCCGGGGGGATAAATTTTTTATACCAGCCCCTTAAATTTGGGGTGCCCAAAAGTATAAAAATGCTAACTATGCAAAGGGGTGTAATATTTTCATGATGTGGGAAGAACTGTTCCTGGTCCTGCTGTAGTTTTATTTGGGTATGTGTAGGAAGGGGTTAAATATCAATTCACTATCTGATGGGTTTATTTGGATGAGGTTAAGATGATTAAATATATAACCCATCATTCTCCTTCCGATTCGATCCAAAGTATCGTAACTCTCTTTTTTCATTATTATCTCAATCTTACAAACAACAGCCTTACAACAATCCGAGAACCATCATCTAAAGCATTGTGACATCTTTTGTGCTACAAGTTGAGTTTATTATTTCTCATTGCTTCCATGTGGTGAAGATGGCGTTCACTTACTGCTACTCTTTACTCATCTCTCTGTCTATCCCTGATGAAAAATGCATCACAGTCACTTTTATTTTGCCCTCATTTCAGGCCGTTTGTTGTGTTGTGGTTGAAGTTGCAATTGCAGCTGATGGCTTCTGGGTGTTCTTCCGTACACAACAACTATCTCCATCTAACGAACAGAGATCTACTTACCACTGTACATTTACATAAATGTAATAAAAACTTTTTTTTTATGCTGTTATAGCAAATTGAGGATGCTGATAGTTTTCCACCTCGATAAGTCACCAAAATTAATATCTTGTTTTTGTGTTGGATCTTTACCAGCAGAAACAAGCTATCTGTTCCACAAGACATCTATCATCTATTTCAACTTTGTTCCACTTCATTGTACAGGGCTCAACGGATTTTACAGATGGGTTTTTCTTACGAACGTGTACTAGGGGTTTCTTACTGAGTGCATTCAATGAGTAAAGATGTGAAGTAGAGATAATGTAATGTCATACTGTCTACAGGCAGAATAATTCTTTATAAACTAACAGATGATTTTATTTGCTCTAGGAAAGGAAAGGTATGATAAAGAGTATTGACATTTTTTGTATTTTATTTACTTCTTTAACCCCTTCTTGTGAGTGTACCAGCAGAGAATAGATGTATACTTACCCCATAGAGATGTACCCGGCACAAAAGCTGTGAATGGAAAATGCACTGCAGATGTCAGCTATTGCATGCCTACAAACCTCTAACACTCTGCTGCAATGGAAAAGATTGGGGCTATGTAAAAACCTAGTCATTTACATATGGTAATCAATGCTATGTGTCCTTCCTTAACGTTGATGCTACATGAATGCTAGTTCATGCCTTTGTCATCTGCTGGATTGATTACTGTAACATCCTTTTCTGTGGCTCTCATCTGTTGCCGCTATAAACCCGCAACTTAGTCCTCGTTGTGCGGATTCCAGATTGATAGAAGAATGGACATATGCGCATATGTCAGGAAAGAATGACATCTGACTTCAAGTTGATTCAGAGGCAAGCTTCTTTATGTTGGTTAACATAACACAAGTTTTTAAACAGTTGGACCAGAGATGTGTCAGCATCAACAGCATCATCATTAATTAATATTGTGATTACCATTTGTAATACCATTTGTTAGTTTAATCATAAAATATTACAAGTGGTTACTTCTTGATATACATATTTTAATACATGGGCAGCGATCTTTACATTATCTTTGTTTTGTATTCTCAAATAATTAATTTGCCGCATATCACCTGGTATTCAAATATTCATCCTGAAGGTATTTAATTAAAACAAGAAAAACAACTTTATTTAGCCATTGTTTTAATAATTATACAAGTTGCTTATTGTCAGGGATGGCTAAAGAATCTGTGCATCTTTTTTTTAATGGTTCTAGAAGATTAAGTAATGGGATGTTACAGCAATCATCCCACATCCGAGTCACCATATGTATAAACAAATGTGCATTATAAGTGATAAGAAATTGCAGAGACAGAAGCCAACCAATAAGGTAATAGGTGGATAGGTGCTCTAAAATACCTTTAGATAGGTAACAATAATTAATAAATTCCTCTTTTGGAATTGATTTGAGACAGAAGAACTCAAGAATGTCTATTATCTCTATAACCACGTCAAGGCTAAACATGTTAGGAAGATCAAGGTCACCAGCTTAATTTCTAAATGGTAGAAATTAGACACATTTAAAATGCAGTGAATAATATAGAAATCACTTAACCATATATTTTCTCTGACACATCTAACACTCTTGCTCCCCTAAAACCCATCCTCAATGATGCTGCCCTGTTAATATGCCATTTTCGTTACTCCTCTGTCTGTCCCCACTGCCAGTCCCTTCACTGGCTAAACATTGTCCAGCAAATTAAATTCAAGTTACTGATCATAACTAGTGTTGAGCGATTACGTTGGCTATCGACATCGGCGATAGTCGATAGTCGGCCACCATCGATAAGGTTTTTTCGATAGTGAGCAGTCGATTATGAGCGATGACCATTAAAGTCTATGGGGGAGCAACAACACCTTCATTCCCTTACACCCAAACAGGGCTGGAGAAGCTGGGAAATTTAAAAGCCACAACAG
>JAODAL010042663.1:0-34571 GCA_025379985.1 Phyllomedusa bahiana
GGGGCCATGTGTGGCCCGGCAGGTTATCAATGTCCAGTGAACTAAAATGGTGGTTGAAAGACCCCTTTTTTCCGTCACTTTTTAAATTTGGGGGGGTCATGCGGGTTTGGGGCTCGCGGGGCCCCAGGACGGGTATAGAAAAAGTCGTGAAACTAAAATGGGGGTTGGACCCTTTTTCCCGTCACTTTTTAAATTGGGGGTATGCTTTTGGGGTCATGCTGTGGCCCAGGACAATAGTCAATGTCCATGAAACTAAAATGGTGTTGAAAACCCCTTTTTTCCCGTCACTTTTTAAATGTGGGGATGCAGGTTTGGGGCTCACGCTTCCGGAAAGGGGATATTCAATGTCCTTTTCAAGTAAATATGGTTCAAATCTTACTCCCTTCTGGACTTTTTAATTTTTGGGGTGAGAAGGTTTAAGGGTAGGCTTTTGGTAAAAGACAGGGATAGAATGGTCTGTGATTTTTTTTCTGTGACTTTTATAAACCAAGTGTTTTGCCTAAGTGGGGACTATCCTTTGTGTTGTGGATTTAATTTCACTTCCCCAGCCTTGTTTGGGTGAAATAATGAAGGGTTTTTGCTCCCCCTGATTTAAGGGTAACGCGCATAATCGATGTCAATCAAAAAAACCTTATCGATGCGGCCCAATTGCTATCGATCGATTCGATACCCAATGCAATCGCTCAACACTAGTAAGGATCCATCAACCTCAAGGATAGTGCACTCTGTTGGCTTTCCTTCTACCTCTCTGACTGCTCATTTAGCATATCTTTTGCCAGCTCTACCTTTTCACCTCTTTATCTTACAGTTGGTGTTCTCTGGGGATCAGTCCTGGGTCCGCTTTTCACAATTATGTATCTGACATAGGGGCCTCAGGTGTTTAATTTATGTCCCGAGAAACAGGGCATATGCCCTGAATCCCTTGATTGGCATGACTTATTTAACTGTTTATGTGTTCTTAGGATGTGCAAACAGTTAAAAACTATGATGGAGCAGGAATCTGTTGGCTCCCTGTTCTGCCAATTAGTCTTGTACCCTGCAAGCTGCCTACAAGACATCGGTGCGGTGTCCTAACATAGGTAGCGTGATGATATGGGTGTACGTGGGGATGGTTAGAGGCGTGGCCTCATGTGGTACCATGTTCTATTGTGGCTTGAGGCAAAGCCTTTTGTGATGTAATGTAAAAAAAAAGGCCCATTGATGCTGTGCCGGGGGGCCCAAATGCAGTTGTAAGGTTGGAGGGGGATCCATGGACCCCGAGGCGATGGTGTAACCCCCACACCAGGGACGGGAATCTAAGTAGGTCCCAGTATTCCCAGAGCCCCCCGAAAAGCGGGAGGACTCTCGCGGGGGGGGGGGTTGGTCTACCAGGTCGTTTCCCCACTGGCGGGGCTTGTGCGGTGGGGGCCCAAAAGGGTAGGGGGGAGGGAAATGGGCAGGCAGGGGTCAGGGCAGGCGGTGAGGTCTGCGTAGACGGGCAGAAGGTCAGGGTGGCGGCAAGGTTGTGGTCGGTAACGAGGCTCGAGGTTCGTACCGGTAGGCAAGACTGGGACTTTTCGGTAAGCTTTTCACGGAAATGCCCCAAGGTCCGGCAAGGCTGTCAGAAGGGGGGGACTTAAATTGGGACAGTCCCCGGCAATGCCCAATTCCCGGCGCACTGTCATTTTAAATATCACACGCCGGAAAAGCGCGCGCGTAGGGGGCTGGCCACCACCCCGGGGACCAGAGGCGGCAGGCAGGATCTGGCCGGGTAAGTGATGCCGGCGGGAGCAGGGAAAGAGTGGACCCCGAACCCGACGGCGGGACGGGGGGTGGGTGTCGGGACACGGACGCGCCCGCGACCCCGGCCCCCGGGGGTCGCAGGGGCGTCCTTTAAGTACCTCCCCCCCCTTGGGCCCCCCCCCCCTCTTCCCCAGTGGAGGAATTTTGGATGAAGCTGCGGTTTAAGATGTTCTCCCCCGGGCCCCAAGACCTCTCTTCAGGCCCGAACCCCTTCCCGTCCCCTAAAAAGTATTCTTTTCCTTATTCTCCTCATACCCAGAATCTCCTTGACCTCGAAGACATTGGGTGCATCAGCCACCAGACCGAAGGGTGTGGACCCTAGGGGTTTTTTCAGTAAGGAACGTGGAAAGAGTTTGGGTATATCTCAGGTAGGAGGGAGCCGGAGTTTGTAGGAGACCGTGTAATTCGGCTGAAGACCTCAAAGGGTCCCCAGAAACAGGGGTCCCCATTTTGTGGGAAGTGCATCTAAGGCGGACATATCTGCGGAGAGCCCACACCTTGTCACCTGGGGAGAAGACAGGAGAGGGATTCTTTCTTTTATCTGCTTGAGCCTTCTGCGCTCAGAAGCACGGAGCCAGAGACTGACATGTCTTGGACCAATGGTCTTCAAAGTCCTGGACCAGTGCGTCCGCCGCGGAACCTTTGGAAGGAGAAGCCAGATAAGAGGAGGGCGGGATGCAGGCCATAAACGATGTAGAAGTGGAGACCGCCCCGCGGACTCCGACACTAGGGAGTTATAAGAGAACCTCCCCCCATGGCAGCAAGTTGGACCAATCATCTATACGGGTGCCGAGACAAGTGGCGTAGGTACCATACCCAAGACCTGGTTGACACCTCATCCACCTGGCCGTTCTTCTGAGAGGTTGTAAGCCGAAGAGAATCGAGCTTCACCTCGAAGTTTGCACACAGGGCTCCGCCAAAAAACCTGGAGACGAACTGGACTCATCCCCGGTCCGAGACGATTTGCTGAGGGTAGTCCATGCAGCACTGGAACACATGAAGAAAGAATAGCTCCTCCAGTGCGTGTGAGGCAGACACAGGTCCTGGCAACGAAAAACAAAATGCGCCATCATGGAGAAGCGATCCTGATTCAACCAAATCAATGTGTTGCCAGAACGAAGGGGGAAGATCAGTTTTATGAAATCCTATAGAAATGTTGGTCCCATGGTTGAGTTGGATAGGTATTGTCCATGACATCCTTCATCAAGCTCTGGGCCACCAATAGAACCAGGATTAATTCAGGTGAACATTCTTTCACGGGCCCGGGATGACCGGCCACCAAATGAAGCAATGACCCCCTTTTAAAATACGTCTGCGAGAGCAGGGCGCAGTAGGGCTTTCGTGGAGGAACCTTCCCGTAGATCAACTGGAGCTGGCCGAATAAAGATGTTCTGGGGTATTATGTGTTCTGGAGTAGTGGGGTTTTCTTCACTCCACCATCGGAGGCACAGGAATAGAGGCGTCCGCTCTCACATCTCTCAAGCAGTCCAGGGGGAAGTGGATCTGGTAAATTGAACCGGGAAAAAGAAAAGCGCCACCTAGCCTGCGTGGGTTAAGTCGCTGAGCCACCTGTAGAAATTGGAGGTTCACTGTGGTCTGATTAGATGCGGATGGGGTGACGAGCAACCTCTTCCCCAGCAGATAACAACCATTCCTCCAAGCGTTTTATGCCAGTAGCTCCCGGTCGCCAATCGTTTAATTCCTCTCGGCTGGCCGAAGAGAACCGACTTGGAAAAGAAGCCATCACATTACAGTCTTACCCGGTGGGCCCTTTTTTGGCGTAAGGACTGATCCCCGGCTCCCACTAGATGAGGCATCCACTTCCAACGTGAAGGGTTTTTGCGTGATCCGGCACGCGATTGGGATAGATGGCCGAAGAGAAGGCGGATTTGAGCTTCGAGAACGCCTCTTCGCTTCGATTGGGCCCATCTTGCGAGGGTTAGCTTGTTTCTTGGTAAGGCCACTATCTGAGCCACTAGCGTTGACAAGTATGGAAATGATTTGACTGTAGTAGTTAACAGAAGCCCAAGAAGCGCTGGTATAGGCCCGCAGACCGAATGAGCGGGCCACTGCAACACAGCAGACAGTTTCGCTGTGATCCATCCGTAGGGCCTTGGTCAGAATGACGTAACCCAGAAACGGGAGTGCTAGTCCTGATGGAAGAAGGCCACTTCTTCTACTTGGCATAACAGATGGTTCCTCCCGAATGCTTCAACACCTGACGTAACCAGGCTGCGGTGGTCTCGAGGTCAAGAGAGTAAACACCAGGATGTTATCAAGGTAAACCACCACGCAGTTTGTAGAGGATATCTCTGAAGACATCATTCACGACTCCTGGAAGACGGCAGGCGCTTACAGATCCGAAGGGGCAATCACCTGTACTCAAAGTGCCCACCCTGAGTTGAAGCCCGTCTTCATTCATCGCCCTTGCGGAATCGGACCAAGTTGTAGGCCCCTCTCAAATCCAACTTGTGAGAGGATCTTGCGCCCTGCAGGACAGTCAAAAAGTTTCGGTGATCAACGGCAATGGTAACGGTTTTTTTCACGTGATCCTTGTTTTCAGTACCCCCGGTAGTCTATCAGGGTCGTAAGGTACCGTCCTTCTTCTTTTAACGAAAAAAGAACCACGCGCCCGCGGGAGAACGAGGACTTTCGGATGACCCCTTCCGGAGATTCTCCTTGATGTACTCAGACATGGCTTGGGTCTCACGAACCGATAAAGGGTAGACGTCGGCCCCCGGGGAGGACTGGTACCCCCGGCAAAATAAGTCGACTCTGGCAATCGTACACGATGCGGAGGAAGACTTCATCGCTTACCTCGGAGAACACATCGGCGTATTCCAGGATACTCGTGTGGCAGTCCGGTCAGTGGCTGCTCCCTGACTGACGAGCGTGGAGCCGGACATCACCCGGGCGAGTTGCCCACCAAACAACTCCCCCTTACAGATGGTACCCCAACAAAGTCGACCTTCTCCAGTTTGTCCAGTCCAGGTTAGGAGAGTGGAAGCCAGCAGCATGGTAGTCGAGGAGGAACGCTGATGAGGAGCGTGCAACACATAGAAGGAGATTTCTTCCTTATGCAGCGCCCCCCATGTGGAGGGACAGTGGCTTGGTGACAAACTGGATGTGTCGCTAAGCAGCTCCCCGCTGACGGACGAGATGACGATTGGTTTTCCAAGTTGGAACCACCAGGAAGCCGATACTGCTTCACCAGGCTGGTAGGAATGAATAATCCCGCCGAGCCGTATCCCAGGACGCCGGAACCTGGAACGAGCTACCAGTCCTCTGACACGACCTGCACTGGCATCAACAACGGGAGGAGGAGTTTCACCTGGGAATGGCCTCTCCCACAGATCCTAGGTGCGGAAGTTTCCCGCGGGCTTGGGCCTTGGGACAATTCCTCCGGTAATGCCGGGCTGCCACAGAGGGGACAAGTTCCTTTGCCGACGCGGGGGCCCAAACTTTGCTCAGAAAGACGAGCCCAAAAATTCTGCATGGGCCCTCGGGGGGGTTTGGGGTTGTGGGCAAAGGCCTTTGGAACCCCGGTCCCGGGCGGGGAAACCCGGGCGAGGTTGGGGCTGACTGACGTCTTGCCGAATTCCCCTCCCCCTTCAATGAAGCAACCCGGAGCGGGGTCGCTAACCAAAAAGTCACTAAAGGGAAAACGGGAGGTCCAGCACCCAAGACGCCCCTTAACCGGCTTGAGACCCCTTTTTTTTAAGGGGGCACACAGAGCGACCTTTTTTCCCATGACATTTTTAAAATTAAACACAAAAAAAACTTGCTGTACAAAAAGCGGTAAAAAAATTCCTCTGAATTGTACAAGGGAGGTAACAGGAAGATTTGACCAATGTAGGTTATAAAGGGGACATGAGTAGGAGCACGGACAGACAACAAAAACAGAGACAATTTCCTCCAGCCTTTGAGAAAAATGAGAAAAAGAATGCCCAAAAAAAGGCACCTGGTTGGGAAAAGAGCGATACCCCCCAGTTTTTAGGTGAAGCTCATTGGTCCCACCAAGGGGGGTCAAGGGTACCCAGGTCTTGAAGGTTACGAGGAAGGCGGGGTCTTACCTCACACTTCCGACTCTCTTCACAACTGTTTTGTTTTCTGCTCAAAAGGGCATTTTTACGGTTTTTTAATGACGGACGCCAGCCGGGCTCTCACCGCACCCACGTAACCCGGCCCGGGGAGCTGAAACCGCGGTTAAAAGATGATAGACGCAAACCCGGGGCTCCCCCCCCCCCCACCGCCCCCCCCCCACTGTAAGTCAGCCCGGGAGCTGGACCTCCGTTAACAGATGGGTGACGGCAGCACGGCCTCACCGTTGGGGGTGGGTTCACTATGGGGGCGCATCATTGTCTCCAGGGGAGCTGTCCCTAAACACAAAAGGGTTTTGGGGGAAAAATGAAACCATTTAAATTTATTGGGTGAAACCCCAGAAGCCCCGGAGGGCAAAGTCTTCTCAACTAAGAATGTTTTTTGGTGATTAGGACTTTTTATACTTAATGGGTGCGGGCAATTAACACATCTACACGAAAAAAACTACCTTTTAAAAACTGCAGGGAGGGGTGTAGTTTGTATGTTACACACTTGAAAAAAAAACAAAAAGAAATAATGTAAAATATAAATAAAATTCCCAAATTTTTTCGTAAACAAATGTCAGTTTTCCAAAAAAAATACTAAAGACAGTCCTGACAAAATACAAGTCCACTTTGTATCTTTGGGGGGCAAAAGGTTTTGGGTTTAGCGTGGACAGGGCAGTAAGTCAATGCCAGTTCAACTAAATGGTGGTTGAAACTCCTTTTCGGGACTTTTTTTCTGGGTCTGCATTTGGGGCCATGCTATGGGCCCCGGGCAGGAAGTCTATTCCGTGAAACAAAATGGTGGTTGAAAGACTCCTTTTTCCGGGACTTTTTAAAGGGGAGTCATGCAGGTTTTGGGGCTCAGCGGGCCCCGGGGCAGGTATATCAATGTCCATGAAACCCAAAATGGTGGTTGAAAGACTCCTATTTTCCCGGGACTTTTTTTCTGTGGGTCAGACGGTTTTAAAGGGCATTCGTGACAGGACGATTAGTCAATGTCCATTCAACAAAAAAGGTGGTTGAAAGACTCCTTTTTTTCCCGGGACTTTTTAATCTGGGGGCATGCAGGTTTTTGGGGCTCATGCGTGGCCCAGGGCAGGGTAGTCTATTCCATTTAAACTAAAAGGTGGGTTTAAAAACCCTTTTTTTCGGCACTTTTTTAAACTGGGGCTAGCTGTTTGGGGGTCATGCTTTGGACCCAGGACAGGTATAGCAATGTCCAATTAACTAAAATGGGGTTCAAAAACCCCCCTTTTTTCCGGCACTTTTTAATCTTTGGGGTCAGACAGGTTTAATGGTCAACGCGGACAGGACAGATATAGTTTTAAAGCCCGTTCAAATAAAATGTGGTTCAAAGACTCCTTTTCCGTCACTTTTTTTAATTTGGGGTAGCAGGTTTGGGGGTCCAAAAAAGCTTCCCGTTCCAAAAGGGGGGAAAAGGTTTTAATTTGGGGCCAGGGTTTTCATTTTTAAAATAATTTCCTTCAAAAAATCCAAATACTGCCCCTTTTGGCACTTTTTAATTTGTTGGGCTGCAGTTTAAGGTCATGCTGTGGAAAACAGGATGGAAGGTCTGTGAGTTTTTTCTGTGGCTTTTATAACCAAGTGTGTTGCCTAGATGTACACTATCCATTGACTTTGTGGATGTTAATTCCGCTTCTCCATCCCTTTTTGGGGGAAGAATGAAGTGTTGTTCCTCTCCCTAGACTTTAATGGTCACGGCGAAAAACTATAATCCCACTATCGGAAACTTATTGAAAATTTCGATATCAAATACGACCCGTGAGATAGTCAACGAATCCGCCTCACTACTGATTTAGTTTAAGAAGGTTTCACTCTTTTTTCGAGAATATTTTCCACCTAATAAAAATGATTTTTTTTATCATACCCAGCCGCAGCGCTGAAGCGGAGATTGCATTGCCTGATCTCTCCATAGACACAAAAGGGACCCAAACCGCGCTCGATTCTGGGAAGCCCCAAGCCCCCGCTAGCTCAACCAATCACTCTTTTTTTGTATTTTTTACAGATTTGACCTTCCCGCCTTTGATTTTGATTGGTCCAAACTTTTCCAAGGTTATAATGGGTCCCTGCGCCCTATTCTGATTGGCCGAGATAGCCAAGCCCCGCTAGCTCAGCCAATCAGCTCTTTTCTGCATTTTTACTGTATTTTGAAACTGTCCCGCCTTTGATTCTGATTGGTCAATATTTCTCCATAGGTTTTAATGGTTCACTGTCGCTCCTATTCTGTTTTGGCCGGTTTATGCCGACCAATGAGAATAGCTTTCAGAATTTGAATTACTGTATTTCCCGGCAATTTCCAATATCATAATTCTTGATATTGCGCTGTTCTGGATTTTGGAAAGTGATTTTTTTTAATGTATTTTTTATTTTTGAGGTTTGAGCTCTTTTCTGAGAATGTTTTCCGCCTTTATAAAGGCGATTTTTGATTCATACTTCGCACGGACATGTTGAATGATTTCTCGCTGTTTTCCAGCCTGTCTCGAATCGGAATACATCTTCGGCGTTTCCCAAATGTCCCCAAAACTGCTGCGGCCTATAGGTCCCGCACTGTGCCTCCATCGACACTGGCCCACGGGAGGCGTGGCGGACTTTACACCGCATGTATGAGTGCAATACCTCCGGCGGCGAATCTTAGGCACAGCGCCACACTGCGCCCATGTCCCCGCACTGCGCCTCAAACACTGGCGAGACGCGGCGGACTTTACATAGTATGTATGAGCGCGCCCCAGCGCCGACATAAATCAGGCGCAAATTTCGCCAGAAAACTGGCGGAAAGGTGCGCCCCGACGTGGCGAGATTCATACATGTCGCCCTATGTTCTTCTGATGAGTTTAGATTAAATGCCTCCATCCACTGAACCTGCCATTCCTGCTTCCAAAACTTCACACATGCTGCCCCTGTTCTCTGGAATGAGCTATCCCAACAAATGAGATTAATTTACAAAACTTTTACTTTTAAGTGTACCACCAAAAGTTTTCGCATGAGCCATGCCCACATTTTACATTGTGTCACCCAGCTTTCCTGAATGCTGAAGGAAAATTGGGTGATGCCACATCACTACAGCATCCAAAGTAGAGAAAGGAACAATACCACGGTATCCAATATCAAAGAGAAACCATGGCACTTCTCGAATTTTCATGCGTAGAATTATTCAAAGTAAATTTATATGAAAATTAACAGAAGGTTCTCCAGAACAATATATTCATAAATCAAGACATGAATTTTTCAACATTAAGTGGCTGCTCACACTACATATTGTACCTGTGACAAATGTATATATTTAATTTGTTAAAAACATTATTGAAACACATAGCTTGACGTATTGATAGAATAAAATGACGAAACGTATGGTCAAAAGTGTAAATTACGTATGCGAAAATGCCACCAAAAACCAGTACATTGTAGACATGGCCTTAGGATAGGTGGCTAGGTTGGTTGTAGGTATAACAAGTTTCTAAGTAATCTGCATTGATGTTCTAATCTACTCTGATGCTAAGAGGTCTAGTAGCTGTGGATAGCTAAAGATTAGAATATAAGTTGGTTTTAACTGTTTATGGGTCTATGGTAATACTAGGACTATGGAAGTACATTTTTTATCCAGTTAAGTATATTATTAATATTATTTATATTGTAAAGCACCATTGATTCCAGGGTGGTATACATTGAAAAAGGGGTTTAAAACAAATGACATAAAACAAGTACCATAGTGTCTTCCAAGACTAAGCCCTTTTCCCCTATTCATGACCGGGCACATATTTGTGATTTTTTAGTATATGCGGGTGTGACAGCTATGATGCTTCCTTGTGCTCAGTTATTCAAATCATTGTTTTGCCTTTTTTTGTCATACGTAAGGCTTTAATTTTATGACATTTTTGTAATCTGAGATAAAAATTAAAAAAAAAAAAGAAATGTGGTTGCTTTTCAAGTTCCTCTCTTCTTTTTTTAATAGCAAAAAGTTAGTGCTAAGCTTTCATTTTGCATCCCTCTTTCATTTCAGTAGTTTTAATATAAATGATATATAGTTTTAGGTAACCGATGGGGAAGGGAGGGGCTGAAAGTGTTTTTCTTTTATGTTAGTGTTTTTTTGTTTTTTTTTTACTTTGGTTTCTCTTATTTATTTTACACATGTTGCTCCCATTTAACCCTGAATTCATTGCAGAACTGCTACCTGACAGCTACCTAGCACCAACATGATTGCCAGGTATGGAAGCAAGAAGTGTAATAAAGGTAAAAAGACATCCCTCCCTACTTTCTGGACTCTTGTGCAGCAGCTGATTTAGAAAGGATGTTCAAGAATTTCTTAACATTCATATACTGACTACCATCATAGTTGTTTGGCGGTCCACAATTATATATACGTGTTTTTTTCTTTTCGAAAAAAAAATGCATTCTCTAACTGTATGCTCATAAGAATTGTCAAGGGATAATTAAACTGAATTCACAGACTACCAAGATAATCAAGATACATTAGGGATATGACACTAAGGGCAACATGTATAAATAGTGGCACTGACAGGCCATTTCAAAAGGACTTATTACGCCAAAGTTTGGCGTGCGTGTGTTCATACATTATTTTTGGCTCAGAAAACTGGTGCCAGAAAACTGGTGCAGTCCAATCATGCATGTCGCCCTAAATTCACAGAAACAGACAAATATCCAATTAAAACTTAATATTTAATATAAGCCACTCTAATTCCCCAATATCTACTGTAAAGTAGGTCATAAACAAAACTCACTTACCCAGCCGTTGTCATATAAGGGTAAGCAGGTATCACAGGGCTGAATAATTACACCATATCTTGGCTCTTCAGTGGTCCAAATGCTGTTATGTAGAAGAATAAACAGCAAAGGAGCAAATAACAATCCTGTAGGGAATAGTTTAGTTTATTTTCTTACTCATCTAGTGCTTTCTACAAAGGAAAGGTCTTTAATTTTTCTACCAGGACCTGTAAACGACATATCGGAAGTGTGTGCATTCCACTGTGGAACACACGCCATACAGAGGGATGTTCCACCTATGTCTCACCAGAAGTACGTGCGTTCCACTGTGCAATGCACGTCATTTAAATGGATGTTCCGCATGTGCCGCACCGGAAGTGAGTGTGTTCCACTGTGGAACGCACGCCATATGAACAGATGTCCTTGTGTGCCTCAACAAGCACAATGACACAGACAAAACATCTGGCATGTCAACCACTGGAGACACGCGAGCCCAACAACAGAGACCTATATAGGGGACAATCATAGCACCCAAAGTGAGTGTACCTCGGATGAAAAATCCAAGACATGCAAATCCAAATAACAAGGGTCTCACAAAATGGAATGCATGGTAAATTAAAACAAAGAAAAGGGACACTTAAGGCTGCTGGTGCTGGTCAGTGCACATGAAAATTATAAATAATAAAAGCACCAAGAGCAAAATGTACATAAAGAAAAAAGGCATGGAGGTATTGTAAAACAACAACCATAACAGCTTGAGCAGTCACAGAAGAAAAATAAAAGAGTAAGGCGAACACAACTATGTATCCTAAATGAAACACATATAGGTCAAGCATTCAATAAAACCCACTGGGGCCATACTCTGCAGTCTATAGATCCACTCAGCTTCCTTTTGGAGAATGTGACAATCCCAATCTCCCCCTCTGACACCCCGTCGTACTATCTCAATACCACAAAATGTTAAGGCATTCAGATCACTTGCGTGTGCCTCATGCATATGTAATGCTGGGGGTGTTTCTCTACCATTCTTGATGTCGTTTATATATTCACCCACCCTGCGGTGAAATTCTCTAAAGGTTTTACCTACATAATTTTTAGGAAGTGCACATCAAATCTCAAATTCTATATTCCTTATTATCCACTGCCCTTTTAAAGGTTTTTGTTACACTTATGTATTTACAAAATTTACAGGAACCACATATAAAAAGCCCAATGGCCTCCTAGACAACCATGGTTCTACTACAGGCTTAGGTTGGAGATGACTTTTTACCAGACGGTTGAATAAACTTCTTCCTTTGCGGTAAGTTATGAGGGTTTGACTTGGCAAAATTTCAAATACCGTCTTATCCAACCAAAGTAGGTCCCAATACTTAGTAAGGATTTGCCGGACCTCATAATGATTTGAGTTGAAGGTACCGATAATTCTCAAATTAGGTCTACCTGCTTGATCTGTCTTCTGTCTTGATCTAAAAAGACTGTCTCTTTTTGTTAAAAAGACATTATTATATGTTTTCTACAAAAGTTTTGGTGGATAACCACGACATTCAAAATGGATTTTTAAATCCTGAGATTGTGTCCTAAATTTATTTAAGTCCGTAGAATTTCTTCGGACCCTAAGAAATTGTCCCTTAGGGACAAGTAGTAGGTGTTGGTGACAGCTATTCCAATGTAATAGGCTATTGGTTGCAGTTTTTTTGTGATGTATTTTAGATTACAATGACCCATCTCTATTTTTCATAATCAAAGTATCAAGAAATGGCAACACATATTCATTATATTTGTAAGTGAAATGCAAACCAATCACATTAGTGTTAAGCCAGAATGCAAAGTTAACAAAAGATACAGAACTCCCACGCTATAGCACAAGAGGGTTGTCTATGTATTTTATCCATAAGACTATAGGATCTGTTCTTACAACATTCTCCTCAGTGAAGACCAATTGTTCTCCCACCAGCCCAGGAGCAAATTTGTGTAAGAAGGTGCACAGGGATTACCCATTGTCGTGCCCCTGAGCTGGTGGAAGAACCGGTCTCCAAAGAGAAAGACACAAATTGATTGATCCAACACAAATTGATTGTGCTGTGCATATTGGATTCCTCTAGATTGTAGAAAAGATTGTAGGGCACATAATACTCTACCATAAGGTATAGATGAATACGGAACTTCAACATCAATACTACACAAAAGTGTATCTTTGTCAAATGTTATTCCTTCCAACCTATGTAACAAATCTGTCGTGTTCCTGATAATCAGGTAACAAAATTATGTAATATTCTATCAATATAGATGCCTGCATGATGGGTGAGACTATTGATCCCAGAAACAAAAGGACAGCCTTTCAAATGTGTAAGTCCTTTGTGTACCTTAGGCAAACTGTATAAGGTCGCCAAAGTTGAATGTTTTGGTAGTAAAAAAAAAAGTCCTTCTTGGTTACTTATTAATTTAAATGACAATGCTTCCTGTACTAGGTTCTTAAGTTCATATGTAAAAACCTCCATTGGATTTTCCCTCAAGATTTTATAACAATTTTTGTCCTTAAGAATATCCAAACACATCTGTTTGTAATTATCATAATCCATTACTACTACATTGCCCCCTTATCTCAAGGTTTAGTTATTATCCCCTTATTTTGCTCTAAGGTGAACAATGCATGTAATTCCTCTTTACTGAGATTGACAGTGTTAGTCATTCTATTATATTGTAATTTCCTAAACTCCTTAGGCCATGTTCACACGGCTTAAAATGGGCCGTATTTCGGTCCGTAATTACGCGCCGAAGTGCGCCAATTACGGGCCGAAAAACGGCCCATTCATTACGGTAATTCACAGTTCTCATAGAGAACTATGGATTACGTCTCCTCTCCCCGCCCGGCGAATCCGCCGGGCGGGGAGATAATTCACCTGTCACTTTCTAGCGGCGTATACGCGCCGCTAGCAGTGATAGTCTATGGGCCGGCGAAGTGCCGGCCCCCTGCTTACTCCCCCGCTCCCGCCCCGCCCCCGTCCACACGGCGTAATTGCGGGGCGTAATTACGTCCCGCAATTAAGCCGTGTGAACATAGCCTTAGTGACCAACTCTGTAAATGTATCAATTGGGCACCATGGTTCTGGAGGGGGCATTATTTTACTTTTTAGACAAAGATTAGTAAAGAGGCCTTCTCCTGGTATTCTAAGGGAATCAGATTCAAGATTACAAAGGATTCTCAAGGATTCTATATTTGTTGGATCCACTCCCAAGGCCTCACTAGTAATGGTGTCTTTGTTCCTAAAAAATCTTGCCCATTTAAGTCATCTTATACACAAGTTAAGATATTTAGTCCACTGGAAACTATTTAACCTAATAGTAGGTACAAAGGTAAGACGTTTTTTAAGAAGATTTATTTCCATATCAGTTAATTGATATGATGAAAAGTTAATTATCTAAAGATCATTGTTATCTACTAGGGTATTGGTTGTTTGTTGCAAAGAGAGTATTGGAACTGTTGACATTGTTGTCCTAAAAAGACTGAGAAGGCACAGAGGAGGTAGAGGAAGGAAGCTCAGTGGATACTGCTGCATTGGACCCATGTATATTGACCCTGTATGTGTTGGACCAGAGTGGCCTACATCTCTGGTTAAATCTAGGGACAGAATTCCTGTTTCTGCCCTTCCTGGAGTTATTGGTCCTATCCAAGTCTGAGTATTCTCTCTCAGAAGTGGATACGTATGTTTCTACTTCACGAGTTTGTGATCTTTGACTATTACCAAACAAAAAAGCTTTACCCTCCCTGAAGTCTTGAAGGTCTTGAATAAATAAGGAATGTTTTCTCTCCTTAACATAATTCTGATGTTTAGTAAGTTTATTATGTTATTCACTTTCTTTGGTTTCAAAGTCAGGATCACTTCAAAATTTTAATGTTATTTAAATTTCTTCCTTAAGTTTTTTGGAGAGAGTATCCAAAGTAGTATTCTCTTCCTCTAAGAGTAATCTCATTAAACATAAAGAGGAACTAGTAACCTTCTCCCACTTAAGTTTTAATATGTCTGACAACAATCTATCCGAAGGATGTAAAGCAATATGAAACCCCCTAGGTACTATTGAATGATGTAACTAATTTTCCAGGGATTACAATTCCCACAATGATGTCATATATTCTTTATACGTTTTAAAGAGATCCCTAAATGCTGTCTTTGTAGTAGGGGTTTGAATTAGATGTGAAATATCTTTAGTTGAGAAAACCTCCTTCGTCTCCTGTTGGGTAAGTGAGTATTGTTTATGACCTACTTTATATTATATATTGTGGTCTTAGAGTGGCATATATTAAATTATGTTAAGTTTTAATGGGATATTTATCTGTTTCTTTGAATTTAGGATAATTAAACTGCTCACACATTAGTGAATTTGGAAATTTTTCCTAACAGTTTTTTCTTCTGGTTGGCCAGGCTTCTTTTGATAGGATGCAGATATGCCATCTGGCTTATACAACCCTCTCAGATGACCGTAATCTTTAGGTTATGTACAGTTTTAGCTATATAAGCCAATGCTGTGTGAGGGTTAATTGTGATTTTTTTTTTTTTTTTGGTAAAGATAAATATGTTTCTTACAGAAATAGGATATGACATTGTTTGATGTTTTGGTATACACATCACAGGACAACATTTAGATGAACATTATTTTACATACTTTTCTTAATTATATAATGTGTGATGGGTGTAAAATATGAATCAATTTACATAGATTTTTACCACACTAAAGAGTTTTTAGGTTAGTGGGGAATTTACCATTTACTGGACTTTTTCTTTCGCTAATTCCACAGAAAAAAAGGCAGATTTTTATGATCACTTCCTTAGCAAGAAATGATTTTTCTCTTCAATAGCTACATGTATCATTTCCTGTGTTTCTTTTACTTAGAAATGTCATCACACATAAGTAAAGGGATTAGACGACTGTGCTTCACAGTGAGTGTTTGAATAAAATGCATTCCTTAAGAACTATTTACCATATCATCTAGAAAACAGTTGCAACTGCCTGTTAAATGTTTGTTTAATTTGAGACTATAGTTTCTGCTTTGTTGGCTTTACTTAATTCTTCAAAAAGATGAAAAACAAAAATACCCTCATTTTAAATGTTATTATCACCTTATATTTGCTCCTTGAAGTGCTTTACTATTTTTATTGCTGATGAGTGTTTGGGAACATGCTTATACAGGCATTTTCCGTACATTTCTGAAATAATGCACAACAACTGAACTGACAATATGTTACAAAATATATTAAAGCATAAATAGAAACGATGTCCAGCATCTAAAAGCCGTATTTCTTTATTGAAAATTCAAGGTGTCAACAGCATCGATCCAAAACAAAAAACGCCAACGCGTTTCAGGCCTCATGGCCCTTCTCATGCTGCTGCTGTCCTGCATTGTCCGGGCGTCTTCATATCGGTGAGCTGGTATCCCTTCTCTTCTAAAATATATTAAAGAACCACAAAATATTGAGCACAGTTTGTTTTCTTTAAAAGATATTTTTATACACAGCACCATGTTTCTAAGCCAACCACATGGAGTACATGCACTATTTGGGTACCTTTATCATTATCACTATTAGGATAGTTGACGGATTATATATTTGTGTCCCCTGAGGAACCCTTATTATCTGACAGGGGGAAATGCGTCGGGCTTGGTGGTGGATAGTGTGCTGTCCTACCACTATTTGGGGTGGTGGAGGATAGTGCGCTGCCCTACCACTATTGTATCTGTTGTTTATGTTTAGAAATAGGTTATACCTTAGGGATTAGTAATAGCGGAGCCGCTCTTTTTGGGCGATGTCCCCGCTTTTTTGAGAGGGAATAGTTAGGGCCTATTTAGGTTGTGTCCTCTCTGTGTTTTATTTGGTTTGGTGCTTGGCACTTTTTTAGGACATCTACATGGCTGTCTGCTTGCAAATGAGGAGCATCTAACCATAAGTCCTTTTCAGATCCCATGGGTTAACCAATTTTTGAAACTATTCTAAATGGTGGGGAAAAGTTGTGCTTAAAATTTTAATGTATATCTATTAAAAGTTATATTTTAATTGGGTTAAAATTAAGTTGACATGATTTGTAAATATGTTCTTACACTAACCATCATAATTTGGCCTTTGTCAAATAGAATTATCTGTACATCAATAGGTGTCCACTAAATACATTTACCTATAAATTCTCTTTCAAAGGGTCCATTTACAAAATAAGTTAGAATAAGGTAGTAGACTCATTGATTTAACTATTTTCTGTGTAAAAAGTACAGACATTTGAATACTATATTTTTTTCTGAACAATCTCAACAGTAGTGGAATTTTCTTAGAAGCATGTTACATCCTTTCCCTCCCCACTACTTATGATAGCAATGAATTATGCTTAAGTAATGTTACTGTTTATAGGCTTAATATTTCCCTTGTATACCATTTTTACAAATTAGATGGCATAGATATAAGTTGCAAGAGATCTAACATTTTCAGCAATGTTGTTTTGTTAAGGTCCTAACATATACAATCAGTAAAGTTGGCTATAGAAATTAGGTCTTGTAATCTAAACATTTTGCATGTCAGTTTGTTTAGGGGATTTACAATTGTCAATATACTGTATTACTCTACATATTGCTGTGTTATAGATAAGACTAGCATATCATATTTTGCTTGCACTGGTATGTTTAGGTCCCATGTATTAGTGTGATAGTTGAATATATCCTACAAATGGGAAGGTAAACATATGGTCCAAAATAAAATGACTGCTCAGTTTGAAAATGCACATGTATGCCTAAGGTCTATTGTCTAAAATACCTCACCAAGGGTTGATGTTCTCTGCTCTACTATTTACAGTTTCTTAGCAATGTTGAGTACACTTTGGAAGGTTTTAAGAATACTAGAGTTCTGAGCTGTATCTCTTTTGCTTTATTAGATGCAGGAAGTCCTTGATTTGTGCATCTGGAATGAAGCTCCTTCACAGGTGAGCTGTCTGTGTTTGCTAGTCTACATAATTCAATGTATATCAGGGGACTCTGAATAATTGCCAAAACACCATTCTACTAATTATTACTTGCCAAGTCCACTTTCTGCGGAGCTAAAAGCTGTCAGAAGTGTGGGAGTCCTTTGAAGGGATTCTCATCAGGGAAAGTGACAGGCATATTGCACAGATACACTATTACTCTTTAATTAATGAGGGTCTGAGCCTGCAAGGCTCCTCACAATTCTGAAAATGAGGAGGCAGTAGCGTTGGTTTTCCTTGCACTGTGGTGCTACAAACCACAAGTTGATCAGTGAACTGCAGCACAGCTCTATTCATTAAACTAACATCTTTTGTTCTTGGTGTGGTTATTTGCTAAAATAGAACATAGACATGAGTTAAACATAACCTAAAAGTGTAAGTAATTTTTAGGAAGTTGACTTAAGCATTTTAACTTGGGTAGTGGAAAAAGTTACTTAAGATTTCTGCTTAAAGTACTGACTAGCTGCAACATGAAGGTGAATAGAGGCTATCTACCTAGTCAATTCCTATGTTATGTGTTTTGGATGTATAACTCCTTAGTGACTGCTTATATGAGTTTTTACAGCAGTCACTTATTTTGCTAATGCTCCTTTTTATGACCCAGCTAAATAAGCCCAGAACAGGTGCCCTGTTACAAATAGAACCCTTGTTCTAATGGCTAGGATTGGAGAATCCCTGACCATTTAGCCCCTATTACCATGGTCAACAGTAGCCACTGTATTGAAATGGTTTCAGAAGAAGCATCTCCCTAAATCCATCAGTCCACCCATGATAAACTTGTGAGGTGTTGATGGGTTGCCATGCAGACTGGGGCCAAAAAATCATCTTCAGGTCTGCTTTGCACAGAGGCCTATTAAGCTCTTGGTCTAATAGGATTTCTGCAAAACTGACACATAGGGCCACATGTATGAAAACTGTCTGGGTCTAAACCTCTCTTTGTTGCCCATAGCAACCAATCAGAGCGCCCCTTTCATTTCATATTGTGCTCTGGAAAATTGAGAGGGGCGCTCTGATTGGTTGCTATGGGCAAAAAAGTGAGTTTTAGACCTAGACAGGTTTCATACATGTGGCCCATAATGCATTGCAAAATAAAAGTATTGAAATATACTGTATAATAAAATAGATTAGAGGATAACCTGTTCAAGAACCCTACTGGAACTAAAGAAAGTTAAAAAATGTTCACTAAAGTGTTTTTATAATGAAAAAAAAAAATGAGGCGATTCCCTCCTTTCCCTTACCATTATATTTGGAAAAAAATATAGTGCAAATTATAAGTATCAGTGAATCTTTAATGACCTCAACTATAAAATGATCATGGTATATCTCCTACATGGTGAACACCATAAAAACAAACTAAAGAAATAAAAAATGGATTAAGAATGAATTAATAAACGGTATGTAAAATGATACCATTTGTCTTACCATTACACGTCTTTGTATAGAAAAATAAAAATGCTACAGGTTCTGGAATATGGCAACATAAAAGTAATTTTAAGTGTTTTTATTTAACCCCCTAAACCCCTATTTAAATAAAAATCATCCCTTGAAAAACATATCTTTATTTGTCACTACTGAGAAAGAAATACTTAGTACCCACTATAGTAAGTATTTATTGGTGCATGCATGGCTCTTGTACTATCTATGTAGAAATGACTCACTTAGTGCACTGTTGGGCTGGGATGCCTGGAGCCCATCAGTGGAGTTGATTCTTGGGGCCTGACAGTGAAATTAATTCTTAGGGTCCACCCTACAGCTACTGTGTATGACTGCACATAACTATTGCACATACCTCTTGCCTTCTGTCTCTTTCTCTGCCTTTCTCACTGAAAAGCAGCCCCATGTCGAGGGGCCTATCATACCTAAAGACCCATGATGGGTATCCCCAGCTGACCTGGGAGTCCCCTCAGACTAATAGTCTAGTTTTGTGTCCCTGACAGTAGTAACTTGGTAACCCATACTGTAGTAGGAAACCCCCCATGTTTCCTCATACAATAGTAATGCCCCTTTTTGAGCCCCTTACAGTATTAATGTATCCTATTTGTACCTCCACAAAGTAGGGATCCTTTTTTGCACCCTCATGTAGTTAGTGCTCATTTTGTACCAGTGAAATAAAAAAGTAAAACTCACCACTACCCTTTTCCACAATGAAAGGCTGGTGCCTCTTTTGGTCTCTGCTATTCACAGGACAATTACTATTATTATTTATTTTAGAGCGCCCTTGGTTCCAGAGCGCTGTACATTGGAGGTGGTTACATACATAACATTGGTCAAACAATTACAAATTGACAACAAGTAACTAACAACTGGTACAGAGGGAGAGAGGGCCCTGCCCACGAGGGCTTACAGTCTACAAGGAAGGTGGGAAGAGACAGAAGGTGAGGGGCAGACGTGTTTGTGGGGCGGAGCGGTGCAACACGGTTAATGTTGGTCATAGGCAATCCTGAAGAGATAGGTTTTCAGGTTACCTTTGAGGCTAGTGAGCGTGGGGGAGAGTCTGAGGTGTTGAGGCAGTGAGTTCCAGAGTATGGGGGAAGCACGAGAGAAGTCTTGGAGACGATTATGTGAGGAGCTGATAAGAGGAGAGCAGAGAAGAAGGTCCTGTGAGGAGCGGAGATTGCGTGAGGGGAGGTATCTAGAGATTAAGGCAGAGATGTATGGAGGAGAGAGGTTATGGAGAGCTTTGTAGGTTACTAACTTAAACTGGATTCGCTGGGCAATTGGTAGCCAGTGCAGGGATTGGCATAGGGGAGCGGCAGAGGAGTAGCGAGGAGAGAGATGGATAAGATGGGCAGCAGAGTTGAGGATGGATTGGAGGGGAGCGAGAATGCTAGATGGGAGGCCACAAAGAATGATGTTGCAATAGTCTAGGCGGGAAATGACAAGGGCGTGGACCAGCATTTTTGTGCTTTCAAGGTTAAGGAATGAGCGGATTCGGGAGATATGTTTGGAGTTGGAGTCAAACGTTATCCCAAGGTAGGCGGTGTGATGCAGTGACATTAACACACCTGCTAGGCTGGCCTGCAGGTACCCTTAGTGAGCTCCCAACCGTTCAGAGGCCATGAAAAAGCCTGTGGTTTATGAAAGTAAATGGCAGAAAGCCAATTGTACTAAGTCAAGTTTATTATCTAAAATAGTCTTGGATGAAATCCTACAAAATGAAAAGAATTATAAATATTGTGTCTCAACAGTAAACATAAAATCAATTTCACTTTTGTTCTGACATATTAGTCATGTTCTTCTAATTTTACTATATAGTTTACCCATTTAGAAAATAACCAAAGGTAAGGATTATATAGTGATAATGACAGTCTCACGCAACTGATTTACACTGTAAAAGTAAATAAAGGTGGACCAACAAAGCTAAATGTTATCCCTCTGCCAAAGTTTATGTATTTAAATCAAGTAGCAATAGAAAAACAAACACTGTATTCAGGGGCAGTGAGCTGTGGACAAGAACACACATTTTTTCAAGAAATGTCAACAGCTCGTTTTGTCTTTCAGACCACAGTGTTTAGCTCCTTTTTATACATCAATACAGAAAGCCCTGGGGTATCAGTGTAAAACAAACAAACCAATTAGTAATCATACTAATATTTTATTTTGTATCTTTTAGTAGCCTCTTAGCATTTGTATCATGAAGACATTTGCATTAAAAAACTTAACTGATACTGGGAAACCGATGCTTTCTGGCCACAATTCTGTATTTATTATGCACAAATGAGACATCTAACAAATAACAGAATGTGGAAAGTCTATAGATTACATGGAGTTTAATAGCAAAATTGTGACTTAAGTCATCTTGATTCAGTCACTCACTCACTCATTCATTCATTCAGCTGCTAAAGGGGTTTTCTTACCATGCTGTTTCACAGAGCCACAACCAGCCTGAGACTCACACTTGCTGGTTAGGCTGTGCAAGGTTTTATAGCAGTGATTAGCATATCAGCTCTGTATTCCCAGCTTTTCTTCTTGCAGTGTCATGACTGAAGGAGATTTAATCTATAATGCACAAGGCTACAAAGCTCAAAAGGGTAGAAATCAGTTCTTATCAAAGATAAACAATCTTTTTTTTGTTAGATAGCACTGTCTGTTCTCCGGTTGCTGTCCGTCCTGTTAACATTACTACCTGTTCTCAGATATGACAAAAGGCAGAGAGAGGAGGGGAAAGCAAGACAGTAATCAGGAAAACTTGTGTGTACTCAGAGCAGATAAAATATCTTTTCTCCTGACCAGGGCAATATCAAAGAGCAATGTATTTGTTAAAAGTCTTGATTTACCATTTCCAATATTTTAAAAGTTAATATTTGTAGCAAGAAAACCCCTTTTACCCCTTAAGGACCACCCACCGACTACAGTTGGCGGACGGTGCGAGCACTCTCTGCAGTAATTTTTTTAGATATTGTTGCACAAGAGTGGGGTTAAAAGGGCTACAATTGTTTCTGTTTTAAGAACCAGGTGTAGCTCTCAGCTCTGGTTAGAGCATTAATCAGGACCAAAATCTTTTGGTTCCTGATCAAGTTATCGCTGTGACAGCCAATCACAGCGACCCCAGCTGTTTAAAAGAAAAAGCCAGCATGGAGCATCAGACTGATGGCTTCTGCTCAAAGAACAAGCTGTTATTAACAGCTCATGTTTTTAGTAGCCAATAGAGTTGGATCCTGATCATGTAAGATCACATCACAGTGGTCAAACAAGTGATACATCTAACTCCATTTACACCGTTCCGGCTGTGAAATGAAAAAGATCCTAAGAAATATCTGTGTCCACTCAGAAAATCACCTATCACTTTACCTTTTATAGGTTATTACATATACATATGAATTATTTATATATATATATATATATATATATATATATATATATATATATATTATATATATATATATATATATAGATACACACCAATATATATATATATATATATATATATATATATATATATATATATTATATAATTTCTAATGGTGTAGTTCACCATACTATAGAATATAATGGGAAATTGCAAAAAAATTCTAAGTGAGGCAAATTGTGAGAAAAACTTACTTGTGCCATGTTTGCGGGGGTTTTGTTTTTACGGCATTCAATCTTTAGTATAAATGATGTGTTATCTGTATTCTACAGGTTGATACGAATCTGCCAATACCAGACATGTAGGGTTGGATTAAGTTTTCGTAGGGCTATATGGGGATATTTCTAACACAGGAGAAACCGGGTGATACATTTTGGGGTGCATTTTTTATTTTTATGGGCATTGTCCAAAACAAATGTGTTTAAATTCACACCTTTATGAAAAAAAAAATTACATTTTTTTCACCTGTTTTGCACTAATTTCAGAAAACAATATGTGACTAAAATACTCCATATGTCCCTAGAAGAATATAGGAAGGGGTGTAGTTTTCGAAATGGGGACATTTTTCAGGGGTTTATATTGTTTTAGAAGCTTAATAACTATACAACTGTCCAATACCCCATTTTCAAGTAAAATCTGTGTTCTGAAAGCCAGTGGGTGCTCCTTTATCTTTAGGCTTTGTCGTATGTCCCGACATAAGATTAGGGCTATAATGGCATTATTTCTGAACTCAGGAGAAACAGGGAGATACATTTGTAGGGGAATGTCTTCATTTTTATGTGCATTGTCCAAAACAAATGTGCTTAAATTGACACCTTTATGTAGTTTTCAAAATGGGTAATTTTTGGGGGGTTTATATTGTTTAGGCAACTTAATAACTTTAGAAATGTCCAATAGTAACATTTTCAAGCTAAATTGATTTTCTGAAAGCCAGAGGGTGCTCATTTACCTGTATGCCCTGTTGTGTGTCTAAGCATAAGATTAGGACTACAATGGAGATAATTCTGAACACAGGAGAAACAGGGTTATACATTGTGGCACACATTTATTCATTTTATGTACAGTGTCCAACACAAATGTGTTTAAATTGACACCTTTAAAAAAAATATATTTTTTTTCACCTGCTTTGCAATTCTTGCAATAATTTCATAAAAAAAAAAAATATCAGCAAAAATACACCACATGTCCCAAGATGAATACAGGAAAGAATGTGATTTTCAAAAGGGGGTAATTTCATGGGGGTTCATATTGTTTAGGCAGCTTAATAATTTTAGAAATGCCCAATGGGACTAGTAACATTTTCATGCTAAATTTGTGTTCTGAAAGCCATTGGGTGATCCTTTACCTGTATGCTCTGTCGTATGTCAAGGCATAAGATTAGGGCTACAATGGGGATATTTCTGAACACAGGAGAAACAGGGTGATACAATTTGGGGTGAATTTTTTCATTTTTATGTACATTGTCCAAAACGAATGTGTTTGAATTGACACCTTTGTAAAAAAAAATTAAATTACATTTTTTTTCACTTGCTTTGCATTCTGAATGTCATCGTTCAAAAGTGAACACTCCGAATGGTGTCATCAATAAATGGCAAGTAACCTCTGCAGTCAATCCATGATTGCAGCAGCAATATTTCACTAGGATGAAGCCTGAAGTTAACTAGAAAATCTGGAAGAGCATCAGAAGTGGTATTGCTGGAATGGAGGTGAGCAGGCTCAGACTGGCACACAGAAGAACAGGGAGAACCCCCGGTGGGCTCCTGAGCGTGGCAAACCTAGAGTTTCTTTTAAACTGCATATATTGTACATCCTTGGCAGATACAGAAAGGCAGAGAGAAAGAGACAAAAAATTAGAGGCAGAGTATAAAAAATATGTACAGTAGATGTAGGGTCAGCCCTTAGAACCAAATCCATTGGTGGGCCTCATAATCAACTCCACAGGTGGGCCCCTAGAATGAAATTCCACTGGTGGGCCCTAGGCATCCCAGTCGAACCCTGGAGGTGAGGGTAAAGGTATGTATGGTTATTTATTTTTTTATTTTTACTGTGGAAAAAACAATAATTTATTGTTTAAGGTAGACCAGGACAACCTGTTGAATAGGACAAACTCCTTTATGTTAGGACTCGTGAATGTCCTGATAAATAAAAATCATTGATGAATTTATTAACTAAGATATGAATAAAAGCACAGAAAGACCTCCTTACCATTCAGCTGTGTTAGTTAGCTTAATCCTCATGCACATAGCATATTACATCTTCAAATAATATTGTTATCCATAAGCCCTCTGCTGTATCTTTGTTTGCTTCCAATTTCTTCTTACTATTTATTTTAAAGCACCATCGGTTGCAGGGCACTGTATATTCGAGGGGGGTTATATACATGTGTCATATGGCAACAAAGGACAGTAGCAACAGTAAATGACTAACAACTGGTGTAAAGGGAGAGAGGACCCTGAACGCTAAGTCTTACAATCTACAAGGGAGAAGGAAAGAGAGGAGGTGAAGGACAGACATGTTTATGGGGGGGTGTAGGGGCAGCAGGATTATTGCAGGTTGTAGGCTATTCTGAAGAGGTGGGTTTTCAGGTTGCTTTTGAAGCTGGTGAAAGTAAAGGAAAGTCTGATGTGTTAGGGTAATGAATTATTGAGGCATATATAGGTTTTTTTTCTTCCAAATATATCTTACAAAAAAAGGAAAATGGGACATTGCTTCCAGTGGAGAAGTAGTGCACTCAAGTGTACATAGTGCACTCAAACAAGTGTTTTATGTCAGTTTTGTAGTACCTTGGGTTGATACCTACTTAGCCTTACGTTTAAGCTGTAAATACCCAAAGTCTGCTAATTTTTTTTACATCCTTTCAGTTGATACCTTATGCTTATCAGTTTGTAAATAATAAGGGAAGGTTACCTGAGCAGTTCTTTAAACCATAGCACCCGACTTTTAACACATAGGTCACTGACAAGGTTATTGTGCTCCTACTTGATTGACAGTGTGCTGTCAAAATTTTCCCGTGAACTTCAGGTGCATATTCTATATCCAGAGGCAAAAAAACATTCAGAGCTAATATTTCTCAAAGCTGAAAGTTTGATTTAATAGTATTCAGTTTAAAAGATTCTATGTGAGTTAGGCTCCATTCAGATAGTGTTTGGCAACCCATTCATGGTATCCTCTGGCTGCATGCAAATGTATCCAGATGATACTGGCAGGGTCCACGACAAGGCCATAGACTTCTGCAGGACAACATAGTCCCAACTGGACTACCATTGCTCTATTAACTGAATGTATACCATTTTTACATTGGTCACAAAAGTGTGATCTATCATACTTTTGTGTCCGATGCAGAAACTGATCTCTTCAAAAAATAGGGCAAATGTAGTCCAATTAGGATTGCATTTCTCCTATAGAAGTCTATGGACCCATAGTGGCCCCTGCACAGTACCCATCAAGATAAACTTTTACAGTATCCTGATGAATACCACAAACAGGCTGCCAAATTGCTATGTGAATGGGGCCTTAAATATTTCAAATGCACATGTACCTCTTTCATCCTGATAATTTTTTTCAATGTATGAGCATAGGTGAAGTATTTCAACAAATGAGCGAAGGTTGTTGATCTCACAGAAGACCTAGACTGAGTTAAAATGTATTAAGACTACGCTCAAACATTAGACTGAAAAGTCCTATGTGATTCAGGTGTTCTTTCTCTTCCATTGTTTCTGACGTGGGTTAGCTCCATTGTAATTGTGCTATCCCGCCCCTCCCCACTTACCTCCCCGAGCAAGATCCGGTGAGGATCCACTCAAAAGAAAGAACATTTTAATTATTTTTCTTCCACCTCATGGATTTTAAATGAAATACAATACGTATTGGCCATTCAAATGTATGGCCGTCGGTTTATATGAGGATTTTGACAAGGTAATCAACACAGAATCAACATTGATATCCTCATTCAAATTTGGCATGTGAACAATTCCTAATAGATATAAGAATATTAGGCCTGTATAGGTTTCTATCTTCTGCAGTGATTTTTTTCCCTTTTTTTTTTTCCCTTTTTTTTCCCTTTTTTTTCGCTGAAAACAGAGATCTTTATAACGGGAAGCAATTGAAATACATAGTACATGAGAAAGTTGCAAAAGTTTTTATTACACAATAAATAAACTGTAGGTACATAAAACTAGAAAAATTATTTAACCCTTTGATGCAGACATGTAAATGTACTATTTAACACAGACTAACACACATGTATGATCTGTCCCTGTACGACCCTCTTAGGAGCCCAGCTGTGACTGACAGCCAGGCTTCCGTAGTAACAGAAAACTCCGGTCTTGACAGGTTAACTTCTTAGATGCTACTGTCGATAGCAACTGTGGCATCTAAGATATGTATGAAAACTGAAATGAAAGTGGAGCTCTGATTGGTTGCTATGGACAACAAAGAAATCTCAGACCTCGAAAGTTTTCATATATGTGGCCCTAATAGTTTTACCAAGAAAGCTCCCTCTGTTACCCATCAGTGTCTTGAAGACGTGATTCTGAAATGCTATGGCTGAGTGCCTATTATTGTTCAAATTAAATAAAAACGTGAAAAAATTGTTAAAAAACAAAAATGAATATACATTTGTGGTTTTCTGTGATAAAAATAACCATAATAATAATAAGTTAAAACATCACTGAAACCATACACTCACCGGCCACTTTATTAGGTACACCATGCTAGTAACGGGTTGGACTCCCTTTTGCCTTCAGAACTGCCTCAATTCTTCGTGGCATAGATTCCACAAGGTGTTGCAACGATGCTCAATTGGTACCAAGGGGGCCCAAAGAGTGCCAGAAAATATTCCCCACACATGACACCACCACCACCAGCCTGAACCGTTGATACAAGGCAGGATGGATCCATGCTTTCATGTTGTTGACGCCAAAATTCTGACCCTACCATCCGAATGTCGCAGCAGAAATCGAGACTCATCAGACCAGGCAACGTTTTTCCAATCTTCTACTGTCCAATTTCGATGAGCTTAGGCAAATTGGAGCCTCAGTTTCCTGTTCTTAGCTGAAAGGAGTGGCACCCGGTGTGGTCTTCTGCTGCTGTAGCCCATCTGCCTCAAAGTTCGCCGTACTGTGCGTTCAGAGATGCTCTTCTGCCTACCTTGATTGTAACGGGTGGCTATTTGAGTCACTGTTGCCTTTCTATCAGCTCGAACCAGTCTGCCCATTCTCCTTTGACCTCTGGCATCAACAAGGCATTTCCGCCCACAGGGACTGCCGCTCACTGGATTTTTTTCTTTTTCGGACCATTCTCTGTAAAACCCTAGAGATGGTTGTGCGTGAAAATCCAGGAGATCAGCAGTTTCTGAAATACTTAGACCAGCCCTTCTGGCACCAACAACCATGCCACGTTCAATAGGCACTCAAATCACTTTCTTCCCATACTGATGCTCGGTTTGAACTGCAGGAGATTGTCTTGACCATGTCTACATGCCTAAATGCACTGAGTTGCCGCCATGTGATTGGCTGATTAGAAATTAAGTGTTAACGAGCAGTTGGACAGGTGTACCTAATAAAGTGACCGGTGAGTGTATGTTAAATGCCATAAAAGAAGACAAATACACAGAATAACAGTTTTTTTTCGACTACTCCCAAAATATAACGAGTTCATGATTTTCATTCCTGAATGAACCAATGAAAATGTAATTTCATCCCACAAAAAATAAGCCCTTATACAGCTAAATCAATATAACAATAAAAAATACTCTGAGAATGTAGCCACACAAAAACATATATAAGTGTTCTTATGGTACAAAAGTAGTAAAAGCTAACAAACACCTTGTAATGGTGCACACCACAGTCTGACACCCAGTCCATGGTCTTGTTCTTTTACCAGCCTCTATGGTTTGTTGCGCCACAGTCCAGGTATCAGTCCACGGTCAAGACTGTTTCCAGTCTGGTACCCCAGTTCAATATTCACCTCTCCAGCACTCTCTGCAGTTGCTCCCTCATTCCTGTCTCTGAGTCAGCCATCTGCTTATGGCCCACTGACAGGGGGTGCACGCGCGACAGCTCTCTCATTTAAAGTGCCAGAGTGCCTCACTTTATTTTCCTCAGCCAATCATTCCTGGCCATTGGCTACTTCTGGACACCTTACCCTGCATCCCAGGTCCAGTTATTGTTGTGTATTTCTTGCTTGTCAACCATTCCTGTGCATTTTCCTGATGGCTCTACTGTTACTGACCCTTTTCTACGTTTCTGACCCTGCCTTGTGTGCCGCCTGCTCTGACCTTATGCCTGAACCTGACCTTGCTTGTATGCTGCCAGCCCTGACTGTTTGCCTGTTACCAACTATGCCTATGCCTCACGTTTCGATACCACACAACTTTTCATGTTGGCTGTCACCTCGAGGACCTATGTTGGGGGTAGCAACCTGGAAGTACCCTGCAGCCAAGTGCAACCTGCTTTGTGGTGCGCTATGGTTAAAATTAAGTGCTCCTTAAACTCTGCACCCCAGCATAGGTTACAACGACTCCCGACGGTGATACAGAGGATCTACCTCCTTTCTCTGGTGAGTCTGACCATGACAAACCTTTGTATATTTGTTATTGCTGTGATCGTACTGACCAAAAATAAGACCTCATACAGCTACATTAAAATAACAAAAAAATAATTACTTTAGGAATGCAATGATGAAACAATTAAAAAAAAATGTTGTCATTAATGCCAAATGGGCTTAGATGCAATGGTTAAGTTTCAGAAATTTAATTTCTTTATCACATTTGCTTTAGTTGTCAAGATGGGCCCATATTTGTATAAGCTCTTTTGCCTAGAATTTTCTGTATGTTAGCTCTGTATTTGTAAACTGTACTTCAATAGACGCTTAGGGGGACATGTATGAAAACTACCTAGGCCTAAGACTTTCTTTGTTGTCCATAACAACCAATCATATCTCCCCTTTCATTTTTTCAGAGCACTATACAAAATTAAAGGGGAACTCTGACTGGTTGCCATGAGCAACATAGAAAGCCTTAGACCTAGACAGTTTTCATACATATGACCCCTAAGATACATTGGAATTATACATTTTTATTAATAGTAACATAGTAGATAAGGTTGAAAAAAGACATAGGTCCATTAAGTTTAACTTTTAGCATGACAATTTTGATCAAGAGAAAGGCACATCCTCATGTGGCAACGAGTTCCATAGTCTCACCGCTCTTACAGAAAATAATCTTTTTCTGTGATTATGGTGAAATCTTTTTTCCTCTAGATGAAGAGGATGCCTTCTTGTCATTGTTACAGATCAAGGTGTAAAAAGATCATGTAAGAGATCTGTGTACTGTCCCTTCACATATGTATGTATTTTAATTCAATTAAATCATCCCTAAGCCATCTTTTTTAATCTTTTGAAATCTACTAATTTAAATCTATAATATATTTGTATATTTGCGCTGAACATATTGCATAGTCTAATATAACAAATAATTTTTTAAGGTAATGTTCCAACTGACTATGAGATCCATTGCATGTGTCTCCCAACCATTGCCATCTGCAGATATTATTGATTCAATGTCATATCACTGGTAGTTAATGCTAGGGTAAAGGTCATTTCTCTTTAACCCAAATCTAATTAATTTGATTTACGTTGGCTCACAGAGAAAAAAAAATTGCCCTAAACCTTGTTTAGTTTTTAGTATTTTAACTTACCATTAGGTGACATTCTCTGTCTGGCAGCAGTCCTGGTGCAGTATAATTTCAAGTTCAAGGCCACTTTCGATTATTATAACAAAGTGGCAACTCCTTTGTTAGGATAAATGGAAGTGACATGAGATAGGATGTAAGATTTTGGACTTGAAGCAATGCCCATTAGAAGCTCCACAGGAACAAGGGTGACATGAAATGGTACATTAACCTGTAAAAAAACCAGCCATAATTTAATTTAGGGTTACATTTAGGGTTAGTAATAGGGTAAGAGGTATTCCAAATTTTTTCCCAAGTTTGGTAGAACTAGTGTCGAACTGAAGAGATACCTGTTTGAGTGAAACTATTTAACATAATCACCTTATCATCATCATTATATCTGCAAGTGGCTCACAACTTATTAAAGGTTGGGACCTCTACTTTGAGGGTGCTTTACACAAAAAAAATTTCTTACAGAAAATTCGGATGTATGCAATCGGTTTTCAGTTGAAGAAATTTCTGCAACATATTTGCCATGTGTTGACTTACTTTTTGTGGTATGATTTTTCTAAATGTGTTAAAATTTAACAGAGGACAATACTGTCAGATATAAGAAGTTAACAAAATGCAGTCTACCATTGTCTTTCAAATGCATTTGTGTTTTAAGTACTTCTAAGTTTTTCTATCTAGTACTAGATTTTTTTCTAACTGTTCCGTTTATTTAGTTCAAGTAGAAGCATTCACAATACTGGATAAAGTTTTACCTGAGTTTTGCAAAATCTGCCAAGTCCGGAATCAATGATTTTTTTTCCTTTGCGGAAGTGAAGGTAGGTTGAATGAAAAGGCTGTGCAAACGTTCCAAAGCCTGAGCTGTTTGACAATTGTACAATACAATTAAAATGTGTATTTCTGTGATAACTCAAACAGAGATAAAAAAAAAGAAAATAAATTAGTAAAGGAAAATTAAATTACAATTGAAAAGCTGTTAATTTCATTCGAAGGTAGCTGTAACACAAACTCAGATGCTGGCTTCTGAAATAAATGCATATAATTCTGTTTAGGTCTGCAGCTCTTCAGAGACAATCAACATAATGAGAGCTTCTAAGGACCATCTCTGCTAAACACTGCTAAACAATAGGATTCATTATAGTAGCCCAATTCAATTTTGCAGAGCATCTACTAAGACACCAGCAATCTTCATTGTAATTATAAGTAGTAGGTAAAACATCTATATGATTATAGTTGTTGTATATGAAGGTTGAGTTCACATTTGAGGGGGCAAAATTACCAATGATTTACAATACTTTGAATTAATTAGCATATGTGTATCTAAAAATATAGATTAAGAAGCCATTAACTAGCAGCTTTCCTCTCCAAGCACAACACTACTACACAACACTAGAAATAAAAATGCTACAAACCTGATGTAACGTTTATGTGCTGACATGCTACTCAGCAAAGGACTCACTATGTTTTTTCAAAGGGAGAACATTGCAAGGAAATGTAAAATGCAGCATCTAAAGATCTATCGATCCTTGTGCCACAAAAGCTTATCTAGAGAAGCTGATAAATGTAAGCATAAATGAAAATATTTTAGGTGATTTATTTGAACAGATAAAGCGATACAAAAATGTGAAGTTGCTTCACGAATAAAAGAAAAAAAAATCTTTGTATGCATTTCAGCTATACATCTTAAGAAAATACCTCTGATTTACTTTACTCTTAACACTGGCCTGTGTTGTATGATTTCCCTGTAGAAATTCCATCTTTTTTCTACAAAAACAAAGTTGTGGCAGGTACACTCCTATCAATATTTAAAATGCCAAATGATTGTTACCTATTACTGATTTTCATGTCCAGGATTGATGCAGATTTGTTTCTGTTAAAGTCAATTAAGATAAGGTATCAGTCTAACTTGTAAGACATTCCTGTTTAAATGATGATAAATGCCAGGATTATGTATTAATTTTGAGCCTAAACAGTAGCATTTACAACTTTAATCCAAAAAAAGTGAGTAAACACTGAGTAAAATTTAAAGAAAACAAGAATGCAATGATTTGGAAATTTCTTTTAGCTTTGTTTTATTCACAGCAGAACACAGAACAGATATCAGAAGTTGAAAGTTAAAATTTTTTACAATTTATTGAGAAAAAATTTTACTCATTTACCTATGGTGCATTGACACATTTTAAAAAAGTTGGGACAGGGTTAAGAAACGGCTGGAAAGATAAGTGGTACAAGTGAAAAATAGCTATAAGGTCAAGTCACATTACTTTCTACAAAAACATTATGTAAGAGAGTCAGAGTCTCTCAGAACCAAAGATGGTCAGAGGTTCATCAATCTGTGAAAAGTTGTGTTGAAAAAATTGTGGATCAATTTCAGAAAAAAAACCTTCCTCAATGAAAAATCGCAAAGACTTTGAAGGTTCCAGTACATTATATAATCAAACGATTCAGAGAATCTAGACAAATCCATGTGTACAAGAGACATGAACAATGGTCAACATTGAATGCCTATGATTTATGAGCCTTCAGGTGGCACTGCATTAAAGACAGGTACGTTTCAGTCCTACAAATCCCTGCATGGGATTCTTTGTCTGTGAACACAGTTCATTGTACAATCCAAAAATACAGGGTAAAGCTCTATCATGCAAAGAAGAATCCATATATAAATACCGTCCAGAAATGCTGCCATTTTCTCTGAGCCAAAGCTTAATTAAAATGGACTGAGGCAAAAAAGAAAACTGTTTTGTGATCAGATGAATCGAAATGTGAAAGTCTTTATGGAAACCACACATGCAACGTCCTGCACAGTCCAGCTTGTCATCAAGGCACAGTTCAAAAGCTTGAATCTTTAATTGTATGGGGCTACATCAGTGTTGCACGGTAAGCTTACACATTTTGAAAGGCACTATCAATGCTGAGCAGTATATAAGGTTTTAGAACAACATATGATCCCATCCAGACAACATCTTTTTCAGGTAAGACCTAAGCAAATCAATTCTAAACCACATACTGCATTCATCACAACAGCATGGTATGTGCAGCAAAAGAGCCCAGCTGCTGAACTGGCCATTTGCAGGCTACACCTTTCATCAATTGAAAACATTTGGCGTATTATGAAATGAAAAATCTGGAAAAGAAGACCCAGGACTGTTGAGAAACTCCCATAACTCAGACAATTTATCTTTTCCCTACCCATATGTTTATAGACTGCTGTAAAAAGAAGAGGTGATGGTGATAAACAATGGTAGACATCACCGTGTCCAAACTTTTTTTTAGATGAGTTGCTGCCATCAATTTCTAAATGAGACAATTTGTTTTAAATGAAATGGGAAAATATCTAATTTTCAGTTTCTGATATATGTTCTATATTCTGTTTTGAAGAAAAAGATATTTCCAAATCATCACATTCCTGTTTTCTTTATATTTTGAATAGCCCCTCAACTTTCTTAGAATTGGAGGTTGTTTGCAAGCTCTGACTGGGATTCTTTGGATCCTCTAGAGGAAATCATTCTGAGGATCAATCCTCCATGTATATAGAATATATGTATACTTATAACTGCATATGAATCTTTGCTGTTATCATTCTAAATAAAGGATACATTAGCAATAAGGTCTAAGAAGTCATTTTTGAATCAACCCATAAGAAATCGAGCATAGTGACGAGTAGTAGGAACATTAATTTCAAAAGGGATTAACCTTAGAGGCCTATTGTTGAGTCAGAGCCTGGGGCCACCGTATAATCTTTTGACAATCTGAGTGTCTAGTCCACACCTGACTAGATGAACATGTATACCCTTATTTTATTTATTTTTACTCTTAAAGGGGTTGTCTCGCTACAATGATTGGGTTTTAATTAAAAGATCTTTAAAAAACAAGCAGCTTTGCAATATATGTTCATTACAAATGTCCTACTGATTTTGAGTTATCCCTGGTAGTAGGAGGGGGAGGAGAAGAGGCAGACAAGAAGCACGCCCCTGAATTTAAAAATCCTATGCTGCAAGACACATTGAAGTAGGCTGAAAGCCTGTAGTGAGACAACTCCTTTAATTTTTGTTTTTACCTATATATCACAATTTACAAGCTGCGTAGTCACACCCTCTGTTTTGAAATTAGGGGCTATCACTAATTGAGGCAATTGAACTACATAATAATAAATTTCACATATGTACTTGAATCTATTATTATACATGGTGTAGATGAAGGGATCCTGTCCAAAGATGAGGCTGCTTTCTTACTCCCGAAAAAACCACAAGTCGCAACGTTTTACGCATTACCCAAGGTGCATAAAGGTGGCAGGGCACGGAAGCGTCGTTTAGAGAATTTATTCAGGTATTGAACACTAATGAGATTGGGTTGAAATTTACATTTTAGATTAATATGTCGGAAAAAGCATTTCTGGATCTTAGGATCTTCAGGGATGATTTGGTTATATACAAATACTGG
>JAODAL010042664.1:0-34571 GCA_025379985.1 Phyllomedusa bahiana
GGCATCATGGCACGGGGGGGCATCACTGGCTAAAAGGGGGGGGCTCCCCGGCTACAGGGGGGATTACCGGCTAGGGGGGGACATCTAGGGCTAAAAACAGAGGGCATCACTGGCTACGGGGGGCATCTCGGGCCACGGGCATCACTGGTACGGGGGGAATTTTCTGGCCAAGGGGCTCCCCTGGTATAGGGGGGTTCACCTGGTTAGGGAGGCTCATTGGCTATGGGGGCATATTGGTAGGGGGCATCATTTGGCTACATGGGGTATACCTGGCTAATAGGGGGTACTAGTGGTACAGGGGAATATTACAGGGCTCCCATATGGGGTGCTATAGAGGGGGATTTGTATAGAGATGGAAATTTGGGTAAGAATTGTGATAAATTGAGGGTCTTAAATATTTGTTTTTGAAAAATTTTAACAGGGGGAAAGTGGAGTAGTCGTCATGGCGTCTGGGATAGATGGAAAAAGAAAAAGGAAAGAAAAAAAACTCTTCGAACGCCCCTGTAGTTATAATTAATTTTTCTGTAATCATTTATATGTCTGCAGAGCTGTGTTAGGGGATCCACATTGTTGGTCATGTACGGCGGTAATATTGGTTAAATATAATGATTTATATCAGTAATGGTCGCTTTATTTTATTGTCAAAATGTGCTGGTGATGTGTGGGCATGGTGTGGTTTTATTATTCGGGTCAATTGCTGGTGATATTGGTATGGTTTTGGTGGTATTATTTTGTCACGTGTGTGGTGACATGTTCTTGTGGTTTTTGGGATTTGGGTTTTTGTAGCAGTGTTATTTGGTAACTGTATGAATTTTTTAGTATTTTATAGTAGAGTTTTGGTAAAGCTTTTTGTATATTTTTGGGTTTGGTTTATGGTGATGTAATTGGCACGTGGCACCATATGTTATGGGGGAGGGGGGAAGGGGGGGGTAATTTCTTCCTTCCCCTGAGTGAAATTTTACCCTGGGAAACGGCCCTGCTTTGTCGATGTTTTTTGAAAAATATCAATGTAGTCCATGGACAGTTGTAAACCCCGGGACTAAGGGAAAAAACACTGTTGTTTTGTGTTTGGTTTTCCACCAGCCCAACTTTTCACAAATTTTTGATAAAAACAGTTCTGTTTCTAACCCTATTTGGTGTTGGAAATTAGCGGGATTTGGAAAATAGCTGTGTTTTTTTGGCCGCTTTCAATAAGAGACTGTAAAAACTCTTCCATACCTTCTTAAATTTTTATTTTTTCCCTGACATGGACAAAATGCGGTGGAAAAGCGACAAAGGGGTGTGGGAAATGGAGTAGAGTTACAAGGAAGTGCTACTTCCAGTTTTGGGCGACAACAACAACAAGAATCGTGGGTTGCAGGAGTCAGTCCTTTCATCATGGGTCGGGGCCCTGTAATCCAGTAACAAACCGTGCCAATCTGTTCTTTCAGGGGTTAAATGCAACCTGCATTCAGCAGTCTTACCTCCTGCCCCCCAGTTACGGCCCAAATGTCATCATCTTCGCAGCATCCGTCCAGCATGAACGAAAACCCCCAAATGTACCTTAAGGGGTGAGCGATTATAATCGACAAAAATTGAAATTTGGGACGCAATATTTTTGGTGACAATCTGACGATAATCTATTACTATCGCGGTCTTTTTACGGCCAGCAAATCGCTTAGGCATAAGCAGGTGAGTGGGTGTGCGACGTCATGACTGGATGTGCATGGTTGTCATTGGCTGGAAAAATCACATGACCTCGTTTTGCATAGACCAGCATTTCCCTTTTCAGCATCATCTTTCAGGTCTATCATTAGAGCAAAACGGTTGCTGTCTCTCAATACAGCTCGCTCAGAGACACAGTTTCTTTATTTATACGACAACTTGTTTTGCTGGAACATTTAAAATAGGTAGATTAGAGAATTTCAGTTTTATTTATTTGACCGAATTTTAAAGAAGCATCTAGCACTGTCCAGCCACAGGGGAGGGGGGGGGGGCAGCGGACAGACAGGCTTTGGTGAATATTGTGCAGCCCAGACTCTGCTTTGAACCCGCATTGAAATGGCATTTTTTTTTCCCCTTTTTGGCCAGAACCTCACAAATAGGTAAATTGTCATTTTTATTTTGTGCGTCCTTTTTTTTCAAATAGCAACCTTGTACTTAAATTCTGGAGTATCAGAAATTTCTAGTAAACTGTTGGTGTATTTCATTGGTGCAAAACCCACCTTTTTGTTATCCGTTATTACTTTTAAATAGCGTATTTGCACTTTGGTGCACCCTCCAGTTTTGTTCAAATTAGCCACCTTGTACTTAATTTGGATCAAAAATTTTGTAGTAAATGTTGGTGTATTTCATTGGTGCAAAAAACACATTTTGTTATCCGTATAACTTTTAAATAGCTGTATTGCACTTTGGTGCGGCCCAGTTTTGTTCAAAAAGCAACCTTGTACTTAAATTTGGATACAGTAATTTTGTAGTAACTGTTGGTTTGGTGTATTTCATTGGGTATGGTAGTGCGAAAAAAACCACCTTTGTTATCCGTTATAACTTTATAAATAGCTGTATTGCACTTTGGTGCACCCCAGTTTTTGTTAAAATTAGCCACCTGTGTACTTAATTTGGATACAGAATTTTGTAGTAACTGTTGCGTGGGGGGGGTTTGTATTTCCTTTGTGCAAAAAACACATGTTTGTTATCCGTATAACTTTTAAATAGTGGTATTGCACTTTGGTGCGGCCAGTTTGTTCAAAAGCACCCTGTGTACTTAAAATTTTGATACAGTAATTTTGTAAGTAACTGTTGGTGTTATTTCATTTGTGCAAAAACCACCTTTTGTTATCCGTATAACTTTTAAATAGCTGTATTGCACTTTGGTGCACACCAGTTTTTTTTCAAATAGCCACCATGTACTTAAAGTTGGATACAGACATTTTGTAGTAACTGTTGATGTATTTCAATTGGTGCAAAAAACCACATTTGTTATCCATATAACTTTTAAATAGCTGTATTGCACTTTGGTGCGCCCAGTTTTTTTCAAATAGCCATCTCTGTACTAAATTTTAGATACAGAAATTTTGTAGTAACTGTTGGTGTATTTAAATGGTGCAAAAACCACATTTTGTTATCCGTATAACTTTTAAATAGCTGTATTGCACTTTGTTGCACACCAATTTTTTTCAAATAGCACAATTTTCTTAAAGGTGGATTCAGACATTTTGTATTATCTGTGGGTGATTTTGTGTGTGTATTTCATTGGTGCAAAAACCACCGTGGTTGTTATCCGTTATAGCTTTTATATAGCCGTATTGCACATTGTGCGCCCCTGATTTTTTCAAATAGCCGATGTTGTTTGACAAAATTTTCTAGTTAACTGTTCTGTTTGTCATTGTGCAAAAAAAGCAAATTTCTCATCCGTTAGTAAACTTTTTGAATAGTTTTAATTGCGCTCGGGTGAATCTCAGTTTGGCGCAGATTGCGCAATTGTTGATGTTTGTTGACAAATATCAATTCACTAGTCCTACTGGGCAGTTGTAAATCCCTGGGGACTGAAGGCAAGAACACTGTTGATTTTTTGTCTTACGGTTCTTTCCACACCAGACGCAATTTCACTGATATTCGATAGAAACAATTCTGTTTCATAATCCTAGTTGGCTGTTGGAAATGTAGGAGGGAGTAGAAATAGCTTGTGATTTGGCCGTTTTCATATAAGTGACGGTCAAAAAACTATTCCATACCTTTTACAATTTTATCTGTTCTGTGATCTAAAAATGGAGCGAAATGCAGGTGGTAAGCGAGCAAAGAGGGGTGTATGACATGGAGGTTGAGATACAAGAGAAAGTGCTCCTTCCAGTGCTATCGACAACACACAAGCACACGGTTGCAGGACCGTCAGGCCTGTCATCGCTGGGTCAGTGCCCTGTGAATCTCAGAATCGACAGGCGTACCCATATCTGGTTCTTCAGTGGTTTAATGCAAACCTGCAATTCCAGCAGTCTTACCTCCTCGTTCCTCCCAATCACGGCCACAAATGTCGTAGATCATCATCATCAGCATCCGTCCAACATGAAGCAAAGGCAGCACAATGTCATTCGTGTACCCACTACTGTGGGATAATCCATTTCTGAGATACTCTTTGATGACAAAATTCGGTTGGGGTCAGAAGGAATTTCAAAAGATCAAGAGGCCAAGTGGATGGATTTGTCTGCTCTGACGCCCAATCATGATGCAACAGGAGGAGGAGGAAGGAAGCCGGTCAATCTTTTTTTTTCTTTTTTCTTTGTTTTTTTTATTTATCTTTTTATTTTTTTTTTTTTTTGCCAAAAATCCAGGTTGGGCAATTGTCTTGCAGTGGCCTGTGGCTTGTAGCCCGCAGTTCAGGATGCAAGAATGTCAGGAAGAGGAATGTCACCTGTGTTGATAATGATGATGTGACATTGCGGATCCATCGTGGTTTTTTCAGCAGAATTTGCTTCCGAGGTCTTATCACTGGACGAGGAGGAAGGACGATGGGGTAAGTGTCAGTATGGGTCCCGCTCAAAAGGGAGAGGAGCAGTCGCACAAGTCCACTGAGATGATTCCGCCAGCCTCGATCAGTGGAAACACCGCTCCTCGTTATCGCCTGGTCAAAATAAAGATCCAGGAACTCTCATGCCCTGGGCTTTTCGAGCCAAAGCTCTGATTCACCCTGCAAAGTCATATGCCGGCCTTTGCCTTAACGCTATCAGTAGAGGGAGGAATCTTAGGTGTTTAACCGACCACCAAACATGTTAGTTATACATGCAGGACGAAGTGAGGAGTTGAAATGGAGGAAACTTGGCGAAAAATGGCAACACCGATCTCGGGCTTCCAACCACTCTCAACCCTCTTGTCTCGCCTCATCCTCTCCGCCACGACTACAGCATCTTCAGCTGCCATGTATATCTGCGTCATGATCAAGGATCAGCTTCGCTTCAGCCTCTATTGTCGCCCGGAGTACCAACAGCACGGACCAGAGGGACCCAACACATCCCCTTCTCTCCCATCCAGAGTGTGACTGCACGCGTATGGTGGCCAGTCTAGCAGCCAGTCTTCTATCTACCAGGTTTGGGAGCAGAAGAATACACTTGACCCAATACCATCCCAAATCCAAAGCCCTTGAATGTCGGCATTCCCATGCTTTTGGCCATGGAAATGGTGCCTTTCTGTCTGTTGTAGACAGAAGGATTCCGCCACGTCCTGGCCCTGCTGCCCCCAATACAGATGCTGAGCATGGCATTTCTTTTGCCAGAAAGATTCCTCCTGCCCTGGGCAGCCAGTGTCATCTAAAATTCTAAGCGCGTTGTTGCTTCTGTGTCGGGCAAAGTCCATTCTGGACCACCGGTACCACGACTAGTAAGCCGGCTAAGGCCGCTTATATCTCTGTGACAGCTCATGGTGAGCTGGGTGGATGTCTCTGGTGGCGTAATGGTGCTCTCTGACTCGGCGAGACGCTCTTCCAAAGCCGCAGGATGGTGCAGGGTTCTTTCCCCAAGGTCCACTGGTGGCATCTCGTGCCCATAGAAATCAGGCGTGTTGAAATTAATCTGAATTGGAGACCGTAAACCACAGGTAAGGCTAATCGCGAGTGAGGGAAGTCTCAGGAAGCTAACGAGACCGCAGATGTGGATGGCTCTTCGCAACGAGGAGCACCCGCCTCCCCCCTCTGAGCGCTGGGTGGTGACAAGAAACTTGTGCCAGGCATAGGTGGTATGCGTTACTTTCGATTCTCCGGGCGCCCTTAAGATCGGTAGGCTGGTGGAGCAACATCCCTTGCCTGGCTCACGTCATGAACCTCGTCGTTCAGAAATTTATAAAGTGCTACCGGGTCGGACTGCCTGGCTGAGGAAGGCTCGAGTCTGAGCTAACACTTCGCCATTCGAACCCTGCTCTCCAGCTGGCGTGCATTTCAGCGTCAGCTCGCGCCTCCCCGTCAACCGTCTCATTTGTTGTTGTTGCAAACACGCTGAATTCCCACCCTCCACATTGCTCCAGCGATTGTGGCAGCAATGCCAGTACGCAGTACGAATGTGACATCATGGCCTGAACAAGCTAGCGGTGCGGACCTCGGGGTGTTTAGCCACCGAGAGTGGATACAGGTGAAAGAGCTTGCACATATCTTTGCCAGTTTTGACAAGAATCCACCAAAAAGGGTCAGTGCGGACAATGCCCGTGTCAGCGCATGAGCACTGTGGTGATCTTAGTTTGGACAATTCGTTGGACACTCTGAAACAGCAGTTTTCACTCAGCAACGGGGAGGAGACGGGACACAGATGCGGAAAACAAGAGCCTTTTCTCCGTCGAATGCGAAGGCCCGACAGTATCACAGCTTCTATCGGTCTTCATTAGGCAAGGTGTTTGGGGTCAGGGCTAGGGCAAGGCGGGTGCTTCAGCTCGCAAGGGTACATTCATCTGAGGCAAAGTCAGGGCTGTGTTGAAGCTGAGGCAGAGAAAGCGGAGGTGGAGGAGAATGAGGTGTTCTGGACACGATGTTACGATGTCCCTGCTGGAAAGAGGGTTGGCAGGGATTGAGGCGGTGAGGAAGATGAGGAAGATCACTTTGCTATTACCACTCGACCCACAGGCAAGGTAAATCAAGGCTCCATCTCTCACATGCGAGGTTGGATGTCCATTTCCTACAACATTTGGATCCTCGCATTAAGGCCATCAAACTGAACTGACAGTTATTGGTGGCCACCCTCCTCGAATCCCCATTACAAAGCGAACTCAGCACCTCCCTGTCACACAACCAATAGAGAGTAAAATGCAGGAATTGGAAGACCATGCTGATTGATCAACTGGGGACAATCTGTTGCGTCTGCTTCACGTTCTTTAAATGTTGCGTTGGATAAACATCAGCAACGTGACTGCAGTAGAGTGACAAGTTTGCCGCAGCAGCAGCAGCAGGCTTGTGGCAGAAGCTAATTGGGTGACCTATTGCAATTCTTTATTTACCACCTCACATACGCATGTAATGCAGAGACACACTACCAACACAACTGCGACCGGAACTTAAGATCGTGGATGCACGGACTATCTGCGTCTCAACACCGATGTTTTGGATATGTTCGGACCCAATCGACCTCACTCGCCACGCCTCATAGAGGTGTTGTCCTGCCCAGCAACCAGCGTTCATATCTGAGTGGACCTTCAGCTCAGCTGGAGAAGTCATTACAGACTAACGCATCCGGCTTTCCACAGGTAATGCTTGATCGTTTGACTTTCATCAAGATGAAATCAGGCATGGATCACTGATGCTGCTGTGGCCCCAATTGCCGAGGTCAGCCGAATTATGTTGCCGGGGTTACTTTACATTCCTCTTCAAACAGAAATGGTCCTCTGAAAAAAAAATTAAATGATCATTTCTTACTGCAATTTTTATTCTCAGTTCCCCAAGAAGGTCATTTTGGCTGTTTTTGCGTGAGTAGTAGACTGTAAAAAGACACCAATTTTACACGGTTTCATGAAAAAAATCGTATTCCATTTTTACAACTTTCATCTTTAAATTTTCATCAATCGTTTTGGGGTCATGGTGCGGGGATGTGAGATACAAGCCTATAATCAAGAGTCCTTTGGACAGAATGTGGCATCTAAGTGGCATTTCTCCCTCAAAATTTTTTAAAAGTGGCTGAGAAGTCATTTTTATAATTTTTTGGGTCATGTGCTGTGAAATGCCAGGATATACAGGTCCTATTATAAAAATGTGGTTTCTAACTGACATTTTTTTCTTTCACAACTGTCAAGGAGAGAGGCAAAGGGTCATGTTTTGAATTTTCTGGGGGCATGTTGCTGTGAAATACAATTAGACTATTGTCCTATTTATAAAAAATGTGGTTTCTACAGACATTTGTCTCTTCACAATTGTCAACAGTGGCTCAAAGGGTGATGGTTTTGAAATTTATTGGGGCTTGGGTGCTGTCAAAAATGGAAATAGGTAGGACACGTGTTAGATTGGACACATATTGCAAAAATGACTTTTTTTTGCAAGATCTTTAACATAGCATAGCAAATCCCTGTTGTGAGACAGCCCGTTTAATACAATTAAAAAAAAAGAGAATACAGAGACGGTGGTGGGATTCCATCCTATTTTAAAAATTGTGTTTTTCTATAAATAAACTACTATAAAAAATTGCATGTACAAATAGCTGATACAAATATTCCTATGTAATTGTCAAGGCTGGTACAGGAAGACTTAAACAGATTTAGGTTTTTCAGAGGAATGGTTGTCTCGGAGCACATTCGCCACCCCAAGACCAGAGACAATTTCCTCAACAAGTTGAGGTAAACGAGGAAAAAGAATGTCAGAAAAAGGGCACCTGGGTGAAACAGGGGCGTCAACTTTCAGCATTTCCAAGTGAAGCTCATTTGGCCTGCATTCATACGGAGGGACAAGCGCTCTCGTAGAGGCATACATTTCTCACAGCGATTACCAGCGTCTTGACTGTTGTACTGAGGAAGGCTGGAGTCTTAGCTCAACTTTCCGCTTCCGCACTCTGCTACAGACACGGACTGTTTCGGTTGCCTGCGTCATAAGGGAATTTTTACCGTGTTAATGGATGACGGACCGGGAGCCCAGCCTGGGCTATCACCGCACCACTGTAACTCGGACCCTGCTAGCTTAACTTACGTTGTTAATAGATGACGACACCAGCCTGGCCTCTCACCGCACCCACTGTAACTCGGCCCTTACTAGCTTAACTGCGTGTTATAGTTGACGGACGGCCAGCCCTGCTCTCACTCACACCCACTGTAAGTCTGCCTTCCAAATTGAAACTGCGTGTTACACATTTACAGCCTCACCGCCTTGTCTGTTAATTTCCTTCAACCACTTGACGTTGAATGCAGATTTTCTGACAGGCCTCAGTTAACCTACTGGGGACTCTGTTACGTTTGCTTCGCATACTAATGTCACAGTGGAAACAATGTCACCAGTAGAATGTCAGTACCTCTAGCAGCAGCTTTTGGAAAAACGAGCTTTTTTAATTAGTTTATTTTCTTTTGCGAAATTTTTGCTGATGGTCCATAAGGGCACTGGGGGGGTTTTTGGGTCATGGGGGGGGGTGTTATAGGAAGGGGATAGTCAATGTCCATTTTATAAAAATACTTTCCCAAAACTACTTTTTTCCCGCACTTTTTAATCGTGGGTCATGCAGGTTTGAGGGTATGCGCGGCCCAGGACATCAAGTCAATGTCCAATTCAACTAAAATGGGGTTAAAAGACCCCTTTTCCGGCACTTTTTTAAATCTGGGGGTCGGACGGTTTTTAGGTCTAATGGGTCCAGGACAGGTATAGTAATGTCCAGTTCAACTAAAATGGTGGTTCAAAGACCCTTTTTTTCCCAAACGCTTTAATTTGTGGGTCAGAAGATTTAAGGTCATGCTGTGCCCAGGACTGGATGGTAAATTTCCCATTCAAGAAAAATGGGGGTTCAAATAAAGCCTTTGAACTTTTTTAAATTTGTGGGGCATGCAGGGGTTTAAGGGGCATGCGTGACGGAAGGGATATGAAAAGTCTGTGATTTTTTTCTGTGACTTTTTAAATAATTGTCTTTCCCAAGATGAGGGGTTTGTTTTTCCCCTAAACTTAAAGGTATCGGCGATAAATAGTGTGGCGATTAAGGACTATCATCAAGGGGCGTAGCGATTCGTAAAATTTTTTTTGTCATTTCCGATAGTCGATGTTTCATTATCGCCCAGGCCATTAAAGTCTAGGGGGGAAGGAAAAACCCTTTATTCTACACCCAAAGGTGGAGAAGCTGGAATTTAAAATCCAAACAGTCAAAAGGAAAAGGCTACATCTTTGGCAACACCTTAGGGTTTAAAAGCACAGAAAAAAATCCCGACCATTCACTATTCCTGTCTTTTTACCACAGCATGACCCTAAAAACCCGCATGGCCCACAAATTTAAAAAGTCCAAAGGCAGTTTTATTTTAACCAATTTGCTTGAAAAAGGACATTTTACAACCCCCCTGGAACGCACTGAACCTTAAACCTATCTGACCTACAGATTAAAAATGCCGGAAAAAGGAGTCTTTCAACCCATTTTAGTTGAACTGTACTTACTATAATGACCTGGGCCACAGCTGACCCCTTAAACCCAATGACCACAGAAAAAATTGTGTCGAAAAAAGGAGTCTTTTTAACCCCCATTTTGTTAATGGCATTTTCTAACCTTTTCTGACCACGTATGACCATAAACCTGTTGACCCCCCAGATTTAAAAAGTGCCGAAAAAGGGTCTTTGAACCACCTTTTAGTTGAAACTGGACATAGTATCCCTGTCCGGACCCCAGCATGACCCCAAAAAACCCCATGACCAAATGACGAGATGTGACTGGAGGACGGGGGGTAAACTGCTGGATGCAGGTTGCATTAACCACTGAAGAACAGATTGGCGACGCTGTTCGTTCTAAAGATTCACAGGGCCCTGAGCCAGGCAATGACAGGCCCTGATGGTCTGCAACCGACGATCTGCTGACATGCGTGTTGTCGCCAGCACTGGAAAGAGCACCTTCTCTCGTACCTCTCCACCATGTCCTACACCCCTCCTTGCTCGCTTACCACCTGCATTTCGCTCCATGTTCAGAAAGATAAAAATTTATGGAAGAGTTTTTGACAGTCTCTTATTAGAAGACGGCAAATCACAGCTATTCTTAAACCCCTCTAATTTCCTACACCCAAAACTAGGATTAGAAACTGAAATGTTTTTAGCGAATACTGTGAAATGTGGTCTGGTGGAAGAACCTTTAAGACAAAATCAACAGTATTCTTCCTTCAGTCCCAGGGATTTACAACTGCCCAGTAGGACTAGGAATTGATAGTTTTCAACAAAATATCATACAGTGCGCTATCTGCGCCAAAAACTGAGATTCAACGAGCGCAATAAAACTTATTCAAAAGTTACATGGATGAGAAATTGCGTTTTTTTGCAGCAATGACAACGAAAAACAGTTGCTAAAAAATTTTTCTATCAGAATTGTCGTACAACATGGCTATTTAAAAAAAACTAGGGCCGCACCATGTACAATACAGCTATTTAAAAGTTATACAGATAACAAACGGTGGTTTTTGCACCAATGAAATACACCAACAGTAAATACAAAATTTCTGTATTCAAATTTAAGTACAAGGTGGCTCTATGAACAAAACTGGGCCGCACCAAAGTAAAAAAAAAAACACCTATTTGAAATGTATGCGGATAATAAAAGGTGGTTTTTGCACCTATGAAATACACCTGCGGTGACTAGAAAAGTTCTGTATCCTATTGTAAGTACAAAGTGGGTCTGAACAAAACTGGGCTGCGCCAAAGTGAAAAACACGTAATTAAATTGTGTACTGATAATAATAGGTGATTTTTACAACTATGAAATACAACAGCAATTACTAGCAAATTTCTGTATGGTAATATAAGTACAAGATGGGTTTTTCAACAAAAATGGCCTGCACAAAAGTGAAAAAAACCATAATTAAATTGTGTATGGATAATGTGTCCTAATATAAGTATAGGCAGCACAAAATACAAGGTACTATTTCACTAAAAAAACTGGCCAAAAACTGTTAATAAAAAGCCATTTCAATACAGTTTCAAAGCAGTCTGGACTACACAATATACACTCTCCTTTCAAAAGCCTGCCTGCCTCTCTGTCTGTATTAGCCCACAACCCCCTCTCCCCTCCCCTCCGACCCCACCCGGCTGTACAGCGCTAGATGCTTCTTTCAAAATCTCAGCCTAGCTAACTAAAAACTGAAATTCTCTAATCTACCTATGGTCTAATGTTCACAGCTAAAAGTATAGTTTAGTATAGTTCACAGCTAAAAGAGAACTGTGTCGCTGAGCTGTATTCAGGAGAAAGCTGACAGACGTCCTGCTCTTACGAGACACAGACATACACTGATGCTGAACAGGAAGGGCTGTTCTATGTTAAACGAGGTCATGTGATTATTACAGCCAATCACAACCATACACATCACAGTAATGACGTCGCACACCCAGCTCACCCTGCTCTATTCTTTAAGCTGATTTGCTGGCCGCCAAAATGACAGGAAGCGCCGAAAATGGCGCGATATTAATAGATTATGTGCAGATTCTCATCTAAATTATCGCGTGATCGGAAAATTCCGATCAACCTAAAAAGCTTGCAGATTTCAACTTTGTCGATTATAATCGCTCAACACTAGCGATAATCTATTATCGACTATCGGATATCGTCATGATAATTGCTGATATCGACTATCGAATTGATAAGGATACTTGACACAATCGCTCATCACTAGTCACCTCATGTACCCACCACTGTGGATAATCCATTTTCTGAAGACCTCTTTGATGACAAAATGCGGTTGGGGTCAGAAGGCATTACAAAAGATTAAGAGGCCAAAGAGGATGATTTTGTCTGCTCTGACGCCCAATCGCTGATGCCATAAGAGGAGGAGAAGGAAGCCGGTGCCTTTTGCTTGTAGCCCGCAGCTCCAGGATGTAGAATGTCAGGACGAGGAAGTCACCTGTGTAGTTGATGATGATGAAGATGACGACATTGTGGATCCAACGTAGTCTTTTCAGCAGAATTTGCTTGTGATCGCTTCATTACTGGACGAGGAGGAAGACGATGGGGTAGTGTCAGTACGGGTCCTGCCCCAAAAAAGGAGAGGGCGGTTGCACAAGTCTGCTGAGATTATTCCGCCAGCCATGATCAGCGGAAATACCGCTGCTCGCTTATCGCCGTTGAAAAGGTCCAGCACCTCTCAAGCCTGGGCATATTTCGATCAAGCCTCTGATTCACCCAGTGATGTCATATGCCGCCTTTGCCGTAAACGCATCAGTAGAGGGAAGAATCTTAGGTGTTTAACCACCACCAACATGTCTAGTCACATGCAGCGAATGCATGAGTTGAAATAAAGGGAACACTTGGCGAAAAAAGGCCACACCGATCACTGGCTTCCAAAAACTGTCACACCCTCTGTCTCTGCCTCCTCCTCCTCCGCCAATTCCAAGACCAAGTGTTCCTCAGCTGCCCATGTCTCTCAGCGTCATGATCAAGGATCAGCCTCCGCTTCAGCCTCCACCATCTCCCGAGTACCACCAGCCTACCCCTTCTCCTTCCACCAGTTTGACCTGCACCGCAAACAGCGGCCAGTCTAGCAGCCACCCATCTGTCTACCAGGTTTGGGAGCAGAAAAAACACTTTAACCCAAACCATCCCAAAGCCAAAAGCCTGAATGTCAGCTTTTCCTAGGTTTTTGGCCTTGGAAATGTTGCCTTTCCGTCTGGTGGACACAGATGGGTTCCGCCACGTCATGGCCCTGCCTGCCCCCAATACCAGATGCCGAGCAGGCATTTCTTTTCCCAAAAAGCCATCCCTGCCCTGGCCAGCCCCGTGTCATCTAAAATCTCAAGCGAGTTGTCTGCATCTGTGTCCGGCAAAGTCCATCTGACCACCGATACATGGACTAGTAAGCACGGCCAAGGCCACTATATCTCTGTGACAGCTCACTGGGTGAGCCGGGTGAATGCCTCTGGTGGTGATGGTGGCTCTCAGACTCGGCGCTCGCTCTTCATAACCGCAGGGATGGTGCAGGATTCTTTCCCCCAAGGTCCACTGGTAGCATCACGTGCTCAGAGAAACCAGGCCGTGTTGAAATTAATCTGTCTTGGAGACCGTCAACACACAGGTCAGGAGCTGTGGACAGCTCTTCGCAACGAGACCGAGCGCTGGCTGGGTGACAAGAACCTTGTGCCAGGCAAGGTGGTGTGCGATAACTGTCGAAATCTCCTGGCCGATCGGTAGGCTGGAGCACATCCCTTGCCTGGCACACGTCATGACCTCGTCGTCCAGAAATTTCTAAAGAGCTACCCGGGTCTGGACTGCCTGCTGAGGAAGGCTCGAGATCTGAGCTCACACTTTCGCCATTCGCACCCTGCTTCGTCCCAGCTGGCTGTGTTACAGCGTCAGCTCGGCCTCCCCGTCAACGGGCTCATTGTTGATGTGGCAACACGCTGGAATTCCACCATCCACATACTTCAGCGATTATGGCAGCAGTGCAATGCCATAATGCAGTTCGAAGTGACACATGGCCTGACAAGCAGCGGTGCGGAACTCGGGGTGTTGAGCCACCGAGAGTGGAGGCAGGTGAAAGAGCTATGCACCATCCTTGCCAGTTTTGAAGAAGCCACCAAAATGGTCAGTGCGGACAATGCCCTTGTCAGCATGAGCATTGTGGTGATCTTAGTTCTGGAAGGATCGTTGGACACTCTGAAACATCCGGTCCCACCGGCGACAACGGAGGAGACGGACACAGATGCGGAATCAGAGCCTTTCTCTCCGTCGAATCCAGAAGGCCCGACAATTTCACAAGTTTATCGGAGGCAAGTTAGGGCTGTGTTGAAGCTGAGGCAGAGGAAGCGGGGGAGGAGGATGAGGTATTCCTGGACACCGACGTTACCGATGTCCCTTCCTTGGAAAGAGGTTGCCTTGGATTTGAGGTGGAGGAGGAACAGGAGTGCTTGGATGTTCCATTTCCTCCAAAATGATCCTCGCATTAAGGCCATCAAAATGAACATCAAAATGAACAACAGTTATTGGGTGGCCACCCTCCTGATCCCCAGTACAAAGCAAAACACAGCATTTTCCTTCCACCCACCCAATTAGAGTGTAAAATGCAGGAATTGGAGACCGTGCCATCTGTCTCGTCTGCTTCACGTTCTTCAAATGTCACAGTGGAACAACGTCAACAACGTGACAGCAGTAGAGTGACAAGTAGCCGCAGCAGCAGCAGCAGGCATTGTGGCAGAAGCCTAATGTGTGACCTCTGGCAATCCTTATTTACCACCTCACCAACGCATGTAATGCCGGGCACACATACAACACACAGAGACCGGCTTAAGATCATGGTGCATGACTATCTGCGTCTCAACACCGATGTTTTGGGATATGTTCTGGACCCAATCTACTTCTGGGTATTCAAAATGGATAAATGGCCCGAGCTCACTCACCACGCCATAGAGGTGTTATCCTGCCCAGCAGCCAACGTCATATCTGAGTGGACCTTCAGCACAGCTGGAGGAGTAATTACAGACAAACGCATCCGGCTTTCCACTGATAATGTGGATAGTTTGACTTTCATCAAGATGATTCAGGCGTGGATCTCTGATGATGTTGTGGCCGCAATTGCCGAGGTCTCCTATTAGTTGCTGGTCTACTTCCCTTTCCTCTTCAAACAGAAATGATCCTCTTGAACAAAATTTTTTTTTAAATGGTCATTTCTTACTGCAATTTTTATTTTCAGTTCCCAAAAGGTCATGTTGCTGGTTTTGCGCTGAGGAGACTGTAAAAGACACCAATTGTACACGGTTTCATGAAAAAAAACGTATTCCATTTACTCACTTCTTTATTAAAATTTTTCGCACTGTCAATGGCTTTGGGGTCATGGTGCTGTGAGATTCAGCTATAATCAAGTTCTTTGGAACAGAATTGTGGCTTCTAAGTGGCATTTCTCCCATTTCTCCCATTTTTATAATTTTTTGGGTCATGCTGCTGTGAAATACAGCTATACTACAGGTCCTATTTAAAAAAATGTGGTTTCTAACATACATTTGTTCTTCACAATTGTCAAAAGTGGCCAATGGGTCATGTTTTGAATTTTGGGGGGCATGTTGCTGTGAAATACAGCTATACTACAGGTGCTATTCTACAAATAGTGGTTTCTAACAGACATTTGCTCTTCGCAAATGTCAACAGTGGCCAAAGGGTCATGTTTTGAATTTATGGGGCATGTTGCTGTGAAATTACAGCTATACTCAGGTCCTGTTATAAAAATTGGTTTCTAACAGACATTTGTTCTTCACAATTGTCAACAGTGGCCAAAGGGTCAAAGGTCTTACCTCACACTTCCGATTCCGCACTCTGCTTCAGCACGACTGTTTTTGTTGCTGCGTCATAAAGGCATTTTTGCCGTGTAACCCTGGTCCTTCTAGCTGAACCTGCATGTTAATAGATGACAAACACCAGCCCTGGCTTTCACTGCACCCACTGTAACTCCGGCCCTGCCAGCTGAACCTGTGTAATCCACGTTTACAGCCTCACCTGCCTTGATCAGTACTTTCCTTCAACCTACTTGACAGTAGAATGCAGGATTTTCAGACAGCCCTTGTTGACCTACTGGGAACATCTGTTTAGTTCTAATGTCACGGTGGACAAGTCACCAGTAGAATGGCAAGTACCTCTAGCTGCAGCAGTATTGGAAAATGAGTTGTTTTTAATATAGTTTATTTCTTATTGCAAAATTTTCTAATGATGGTCCATAAGGGAACCTGTGTCGGTTTTTGGGTCATGCTGCGTTACAGGATATGGATAGTCAATATCCATTTCACTAAAATACTGCTTCAAAGACTCCTTTTTCGGCACTTTTTAATCTGTGGGTCATATAGATTTAAGGGTCATGCTGCGGTCCAGGCCAGGCATAGTCAACGTCCTGTTCAACGAAAATGGTGGTTCAAAAACTACTTTTTTAGGCCCTTTTTTAATCTGGGGACCATGCAGGTTTGGGGCTCATGCTGTGGCCCAGGACAGGTATAGTCAATGTCCAGTTCAACTAAAATGGTCATTCAAAGACTTCTTTTTCTGGCACTTTTTAATTTTTGGGTCATGCAGGTTTAAGGGTCATGCTGTGGTACAGGACAGGGATAGTGAATAGTTTGTGACTTTTTTTCGGTGACTCATGTTGCCTAATTGCCTTGCCTAAGATGTAGCATGTATCCAGTTTACTGTTGTGGATGTTTATTCCAGCTTCTCCTCCCCTGTTTGGGTGTAAGAATGAAGGTGTTGTTCCTCTCCCATAGACTTTAATGGTCATCGGCGATTATCTATTATCGGCTATCGGATATCAGCATGATAATTGTCAATATTGACTATCGATCCAATAACAATAGTTGACACAATCGCTCATCTCTACTGCTTACTGTCTCACTATCTACTTACTATCTATGTACATAGCTACTTACTGTCTTACCGTATTACCATTGTCTACTTACCTGCCATGCAAAAAAAACACAAGTCTGATTAGCGTTCACTATATGATTTCTGTCGCCCTTAACTGTGGATTCTAGAACAAGCTCTCCATAGTTCATGATTTGCTACTTTCAAACTCATATAACTAGCTGGTTCACGCAGCTACTTTATGTTATAGTGGTTTACAATGGACCTGGGAACAGACAAGGTGGAGTAGTTGGCATACTTCTCCCCTGTACTTTCTATAGAATTCCTAGGATCCCCCTTACATTGTCCTTATTTTAGGACCACACCTGCATATTTTTCCTCCTTTTCCTCTGCCTAGATTTCTCATTTTCTGTCTTATGAACGTTTTTTCATTATGGGCACCTTAACATCCTCACTGACATATTTCATATGCTTTAAGTTTCAAGCTTAAACCTCCTCCCTAGGTCTATCACAGCATTCTTATTTTTCTATGCATAGCTTTTGGCACTTACTAGATTTGGTCTCCTTTTGGCTCTACTTAATTTCTGACTTCATTAACTCTCGTCTCTTGCTCTCTGCCTACAACCTTTTCTCTATTACTATCATAAATTCCTGGACTTTTCAGGAAAATAATCTGTCCACAATCAAATTAGAGCCACTATAAAAACTATCATTTATGATAATATATAATGCAGTAATTGGAGTAGAACATACAGTTGCATATAAAAGTAAGTTAACTCTTTAGAGTTACTTGGATTTTTGCAATAATTATTAATAAAACATTGTATGATTGTTATCTAAGTCACAATTTAAGACAAACAGTACAAAAACAATTTACTATTCATGTATTTTATTAAGCATAAACATCCACATTGTGGGGAGAAGTTAAATGAATCCTTTAAATCTATAACCTGTATATGCCACTTGAGCAGCAACCATTCCCACCAAATGTTTCCAATAGCAGCAAATAGGATTTGCACAATGTTCAATCATTTCTTCCTGTAATTGTGTTTTTGTTGCATCAGTACTTCTGGGATGGCTTGCATATACAGGCCAATTTCGATCTTGCTAAAACATCTTAATAGGGTGACAGTCATAACTCTGCCTTGGCCATTCCAAAATAAACATCTTTTGTTTTAAACAACTATTATTTAATTAATTGACTTGACTTGTGTGCTTGAGGTGATTGTCTTGTTGCATCATCCAACCTCTCTTTCACTTGAAGTCCTTAACTGCTGCCCTTCCATTTTCCTGTAAGATAATTATAGAAATTTTGAATTTACTCATTGTTCCCTTATGAACAAAAGGGCACTCATATTTAGGGAGAGTAGCAACAGTGCTGAATTATTTCCCTTTGTAAACAATTTAACTGGTGGATTGAAGTAAACCTAGGTATTTACCCCTTAATTTGAATTACGATGGCAGTAACTATTGGATTTTATTCTGGTCAATACTCCTTTTTTATGGCAGGTTCAGAATAAGTCAGGTGAAGCAATTGCTCCTGCTCTTATAGCCGGGATCAGGGAAAACTATGATCCCAGCCATTTAACCCTTTTGTCACAGTCAATAGAAATTGTAACATCTAGCTGGTTTTAGAGGGAGGGGATTCTCTTGGTCAGCCCATCGCCTCCCCAACATTGTAATCATGGTGTGCCAATGGTTTTCCCCAGAAACTAGCAGACAAATGAACGCTCCCAGGTCTGATTTTAATGTATGCCTTGTTGGATGTAGCTCAAACAGTAGTCTCAGGTTAAGCAGACTGGTAGTCAAACAATCAGGTATAAACACACGTGGTTTATTTCACCAACCAAAATCCACAGGAGGTATGTTTCACACAGTGGATAGCAAAATAAACATCAGCTTACTTCAGCTTTAAACAGTCTTTTATAAGTCCTTCATCAGAACTTGGTGATCTTACCCTTTAGGATATGTCAGAAGTGTAACCAGCCTTTAGCCAGACTCCCATGCTACGGCACTGTAACCTCCAGCACACAGGTCTTCATGCTGCAGCCTGACACACTCCAGTCTTAGAACCACCTCTTACTAGCTCCAGGCTCTTACAGGCTTGGTAAAGCCTGGATATGGAGTGCGGGAATGGCCATCCTACTCATCTCTTTGGCAATCCCAGTAAAAGGCAGACCCAGATCAGTTGCTTAAGACAGCTGTTATATGACTAAGAAACAGGTGTCAGTAACCTAGTGTTACTGACACAGAAAACAGTGTTGGCTTTTTACTTCACCGATGCCAGGAACACTGGTGACACATACCATCCATCCACAGCCTATTAAGACTTTTCAGATGCAGGTATTAATAGGATGCCTGTCAGTTTTACATTGACAGGCATAATACAATGTACTACATAATTAATGCAGTGTATTATATGAGTACCAAAAAAATAATTGCATGTTTAAGTCCTTTAGTGGGACTAAAAATAGTAAAAAAAGAAATTTTAATAGAGACACAAATAAAAGAAAATGCAAGTTAAAAACCAACACATTTTTGTTATTGCCATATCCATAATGCCCCTACCCAGGGGCGTTGCTAGGGTCCCAAAACATCCGGGGCCCGGGCCCTGTGTTAAGTTTTGCTCAGAAGGGCGGGGTTCACACGGCGTTTTTTACGCCCCATGAACCGCGGCATGTGTTTTTACAGAGAAAAAACTGTGGCCAGCGCGTCCCTCTGAAGCTCCCACTAATATTTATTCTCCCAAGAACAGGTAATCGTCGCTCTCAGTGACAGCTATGAGTTACCATAATGTTGGCCCGTACTTCGGGTGTATTGAAGTGCAATTACCCGCCAAAGTACGGACCAACATTATGTTATGTGAACATACACAGCGTATTTGTGGGGCATAACTGTGCTGTAATGCGGCCAAAGTTCGCCCCACAAATACGGTAAAATCATAGCGGTGAGGGCTAGGATTAGCTGCTGTTTTCCCTGCACATAGAACCCGCCCATAAAAATAAGTGACCTGCCGCTTCTTTTAGGGGGAAAGTGAAGATGGATGGGAGGTGGCCGGAGGAGCACTGCTGAAATTACACGCTGGAGAGCACGTACTTTCAACAGCAGGCGTATAGCGGTGCGCACAGGTCCGTGCCACTATATGCTGTGTGAACATACCCTTAGGGCAGTACACCGTGTGTTTTGGAAGTACATGCTGTTCAGCGCGTACTTCCAAGCACAGGGGGGCCGGTCCATTCACCTCCACTATCAGAGCCGCGAAGAAGTGACGTCACTTCTCTCCCCCGGTGTACAATATATGTGTATTGTACGCACGGGAGAGACGAGATGTAATTCATAGCTCTCTGTGAGAACTATGAATTACAGTAATTGTGGCGCGCATGTCGGGCGTATTGAAGCGCAAATACGCCACGAAATGCACCCCATGGTTTACGCAGCATGAACATACCCTTAGTCTAGCTGCAGCAGCTAAAATCATACGCCACCCTGACAAATGACAAGTATAAAAAATTATATTCAAATATGATTTGTCATCAGGTTGTAGTTTACATGTCTAAGGGTATGTTCAAATGGCGTAATTGCGGTAATCCATAGTTCTCTATTACACCTCCTCCCCCCATGCGTACCATACGCTCGTATGGTATGCATTGGGCCATCAGTGACATGGAAATGCATGTCTATGCCCCCCCCCCCCCCCTGCTTCGCGAAGACGTGCGGAACAGCGCGAGCTCCTGAAGCACACAGTGTATTGCGGCTGTACCGTACACGTCACAATACACCGTGTGAACATAGCCTAAGGGACACAGAGGCAGGATTATGTTTTACTGATGGGAATGAGGTGATATTGTGGATATGTGTGTGTATACACCAATATACATACTCATATACACAGTACATACACAGAGACATATATTCAAACATACATACACACACATACAATGCATACAGACACACACACGTATACACATATAAACATACACACAGACATCTATACTAACACATACACACATGTATACACATAAATACAATACATACACATTTGCATACACACATGCATACACATTGAGTACAGTTCACATTCAGGACCATTATTTTGTCTCACCCTTATTACACTACGTAGAATTATTGTTCAGCACTGAGGCTCCTCATTCACTTGTGTCCTTCTTGCTGGTCTGGTCCTGGGCGAGATAAGAGGACAGCAGGGGGCGGAGCCTCTCACGACCGGACAGCGCGCTGCTTCCTGACTCCCTTCACAGTGTGAGAAGCCGGAGCCCCCTCCTCCCTCCTGTGCTCCTGTCATCCCGGGCAGTCGCCCTCCCCCTCTCTGCCTGCACATAGCTGCTGCTGCTCTGAATTGTATGTGCGTCCAGGGGACCCCCACACAGTGGAACAGCTTGTCGGCTCTACAGGTCAGAGTAATGACCTGGAACCGGACGTTCTGAGACTCGGGGCACAGGGAGTCTGGTCCGGGGCTTGTGCCCCGAACAAACCTACCTCGCGACGCCCCTGCCCCTACCTATAAATAATTACATCATAACTTAATTTATCCCTAACAGTAAATTCTTTAAAAAGAATAGCTAAAAAGGTCCAAAATTGTTGTTTTTTATTCATCTGCGTTCCATAAAATGGGATAGAAACCAATCGAAAAGTCCTATAAACCCCAAAACGGTATCTTTCTATATAAAATAATAATCACTCACACAGCTCATTATCGGTCATTAAATGTGGAGATAAAAAAATATGGGTCACATATATGTGTGATTTTTTGCATCCAGGCACCATTTTTTTTTTTGCGCATAAAAGTACTGTAGAATGTGCCTGAATCTATGAATCCGTTCTACTGCAGGTCATAAATCAGGTGCATTCTAGCGAAAAAGCGACACTTCTGACTCAGGTAAATTACCTGTTCCAGTAGTAATGCGCTTGGATTTATTAAAGCTATGAATGTGTAGCTTCGTACAATTGTAGTGCACCCCGCCTCCAGCACTCCCCCTGATCTCAGGCGCATTACAAAGTGCCACAGGTGCTCTGTAATGCTCCTGAGACTGGAGTGCGCCCATTTAAAAATGTAGCAAACAGGGCTTCTGGCGCAGCCCCGTTCACACATGTCCCTCATAAAGACTATGTAAGGCGCTATCCTATACACTACGAGAAGACTATTAGTGAGATATTGTAAATTAAAATCGCAAATTTATTATAGTCACACTAAAAACATAATAAAACGTGGCATGATTAAAACAAGCAATGCACTTCATTCATGTGCCATTAAAAGCACACTTCAACAGGCTTAATGTAAGGAGAGATGTGCTATACAAAGCATGATGAAGCGTACGTTAAATGGAACATGAAAAGCATTGTTTTATTCCTGATACTTTTTATTGTGTCCTTAGTGTAATTGCAATAAATTGGTAATATAAATTTACACTATCTCAGTAGTAGTCACCTCCTTATATGGTTTCTATATTTTTTATGTTATTGTAAATCACTTCTTCCCATGGACTTTGGACTACCACTATTGTCGGGAAGTTCGATGTCTACATTTCATCATAAACTCAAAATTGTGTTGTACCATTTTATTGAACAACATAAGTAGGTGACTGCAATTCTCGCTGTACTTTTAGCTTTTAATCCAAACATACTCGGTGTGCACTCTTTTTTCTTTTTCTTCTATTCTCTTTAAATGTGGAGACAGACTTTTTTTTGCAAATGCTTTTGTTGTGCTAATGTAAAAAGACTTAAAAACTACATATATTGGATGCTGCTATGTAACTGTTGATTGATGTAAACCTATTTACTCCTTAGTGACTACCAATATGACATATTATGGCAGTGACTAATGGGTTTTATTCTGGTCCAGCGCCTTTTTATGGCAGGTTCATAATAAGTCAGATGAAGCAGTCTCTCCTATTCTAACCCAGAGAAAAATGTTAGCAGGGTATTTTTACAGCCTAAATATAAAAAAAACAAAAAAAAAAAAAAAAGCAGTTTTTTTCCCAGTTCCTCCTAGAAGCAGCTATAAAGAGTTAATATATCAATTATATGTACCTGCATATGGTGTTATTGAAAAATAGAACTCGTTCTGCAAAAAAAAAAATACCCCTAAAATGCTGAATGAAAAATTGAATATGAAAAAAAGTTATTGTAAGGTCTTGTAATGTAATGATAAAAAAAAAAAAAAAACAATCACGGTCTTTTAAACTTACAATACAATAGGCCTGTCACTAAGGGATTCTTCTATAGGCATCTATAGTCTTTTTCAGCTTCTTGGGTTTCTCTTTAAAACATTTTCTGAGGTCTTCTAAAAGTTGATTATATTAAGGCATAATAACCAATTTTTATTTGAGAAGGTCATATTTGTCAGTAAGACTTTGTGTGCCTTCTATAGGCAAATCACCAGTGAAACCATTTGTGGAGAAGTAATTAGCACCAAGGTTCATTTATTTTTTTCTCCCTGCACTGTAGATGTTCACACCATGTGCTTACTTATAGTACAATGTGTGTGTTAATAGTTTAGTTTGACTGTGCTTGTCTAAAAGTGTGACCTAAATAACAATCACGGTAGACCCAATTTTGATACTAGATTTACAGAAATCCAAGTAATTATTTTTGTAACAGTAGAAGCAATGTTTATGTAACATTTTATGCAATATATTTTTTATAATCCCAAATCTATTATAGCAGTCAGTCCTTTGGTTTCTGTGTGAAGGATTCTGCTGCAGAGAAATCACCTCTTAACTGACATCTAGTATATTAAATCATTTAGTTCAAGCATTATTCTCAGAAATTGCCAAGAACTCCAACTCACAAAGAGCCAGCAACCAGAACAAAATAGGTTCACATGATATTAAGCTGGTTGCTACATTATTGTAAATAAATATAAAAGCAAAATCAAGGGAAAAGAGGAGAAAGGTAGCAATATGTGTATTTCCAAGACAGCATCATTTTAAAAGGACAAGCACAGAAGTAAAGTAGTTTTTATGAGACAGGGAAAAGCTTATCTTTTGGAACATACAATAAGGAAGTGCTCACAGCTGGAAGCTTTTCAGAATGATAGACTATATCTATAAAATTGTAAACTTCATAGTTTTTTGCTTTTTTTTTTGCTTACAGTGCTTTTCTGATTTTTTTCTCAGAGCCATCAAAGTTACTTGAAGCTGACAATGCTTCCAGTATATTTTTTACCATAATGAATTTACAGCTCTGTGACACCAACTGCATAGTAGTCATATAACTAAACAGAATATTTTTAGAGCAACGAATGATAAAGGAACATGGAAGGACATAAAAAATAACAACAAGTATAGAGTACAGAAAAACTGCCGCAGAACTCGCTGTTTTAGCATTGCAAATGTATTTACTCTGCATTTACTATAACCTATCATATCTTATTAACATTTTGTTACTAACTAGTGTTGTTAGTCACAAGAACTCTAAATTTAAAATGTCAGTCAGAGGAATCTTCTACAAACATTAATCATACCTATGCTGCCAGTCTAAATGGAAGCACACTGAAGTTTTAGTGTGTCGTACTCTTGACTGTAAACCGATGCAAGCCAAACTTTCTCATCCCACTTTACTCCTGATTGATGACTCTAGCGTAGTAGACCTCTATAGAGGGTTTAAAGCCAGAAGCCCAGGAAACTTGGATGCCTACAGGACACTGGCAACTAATATGCATACAGTGCTTTGTTTCCTCAGTTATTGTATGCTCCAACTAGGTATAATCCCTTAAGGACCCGGCATTTTTTTTTTTTGGTGACACGTTCGTTTTTCCCTCCTCGCCTTCTGAAAGCCATAACTTTTATATTTTTCCACCTACATAGACACATGAGGGCTTTTATTTTGCGGAACAAGATGTACTTTCTAATGGTGTTATTCACTATACTATAGAATATACTGGGAAAGCGCAAAAAAATTCCAAGTGGGACAAATTGTGAAAAAAATTTATTTTCGCCATGTTTGCAGGTGTTTTGCTTTTACGCCGTTCAATCTTCGGTAAATATAATGTGTGATCTGTATTCTACAGGTTGTTATACATCCGGCAATACCAAACATGTAAGGTTTCCGTTATGTTTTGGTACCGTAAAAAAATTCCAAACATTTTCTATTTTTGAAATTTGCGCCACGGCGCCATTTTGTGCGACCAATAACTTTTTTTGTACTAACACCTACGGACGTCAGTGAGGGGGCATTTTTTGTGGGCTGAAGTGTACTTTTTATTGCTAGCAGTTTGGAATGCATGCAACTTTTTTGATCATTTTTATTTCATTTTTTGAGTGACATAAAATGACCAAAAAACACAATTTTGGCGTTTGGAATTTTTTTTCTTCTACGGTGTTCAGCGTACGGGATAAATGATGTTATATTTTTATAGATCGGACTTTTTTGGACACGGCGATACCAAATGTGTAACTTTTTTATTATTTTAATGATTTTATTTGTAAAATGGGGAAAGGGTGGTGATTTGAACTTTTAATACTTTTTTGTACTTTAAAACTTTATTTATTTATTTTTTTTTTACTGTAACATTTAGTCCCCCTATGTTGCTTAACCACTAGGGGGCGCGATTGTTAATATAGCCTAATGCATTGCCTATGCAATGCATTAGGCTATACAAAGATGGCGGTTTCCCCACTTCCTGTCCGTGGACGGAAGTGGGGCAAACCGGCCAGGGTAAGTGATGGGAGCCGTCACAGGGCTCCCCACCACCGTGTCCAGTCGTGGGATGGGCGCAGCATAGCTGCGCCGGTGCGCGGCATCGAAAGCCGTTCATTCAGATGCCGCGGCCATCTTTGCCGCGGTGTCTGATGGGTTAAACAGCGCTAGCGGGCGGAGCCACCCGCTGGCGCTGTTACTGCCGGCTGTGCGGGGGGGGTCGCGGAGCGATCCCCCTGCAAAGCCCCTTAGCGGCCCTAGGACATACTCTTACGCCCAGGGTTGTTAAGGGGTTAATCTGCTTACTTCTACACCTGCATAATGGAATCAGTGTTATAAGGAGAGGGGTAAACCTGGTTAAAGACTCCATTTAACAAGTCACAAGATTCGCAGACAATCATCTACAAGGCACTTTATTTCCTTAATTGAAACAAAACTAACTTCAGTGTTAGGCTAAATCCCCACTCCATTGGACAAAAAAATGAAATTAACTCAACCGTTTTTTGTCCGATACACGACCGCGGTTGAGAAAGCTCAATGTTGAGCTGAAACATTGCACATTTGGGTGAAATAAGAACCGCTTGAATTTTGGAAGTGCTGTCAGGATCTATGTTGTATATACTGGATGACTCGTGGACTGGTTTTGTAGACATGCACCCATAGTATTTTCCTGTGCTGCTTTTTTCATTTTTATATGACCGTAGTTTTGTCATGTTTTGCTCAAGAAATTAGGTAGTTTCTCGTTTTTTTGTCGTCGGCCCATATAATTGAAAAAATGTCAGGGAAAACGACTCAAAGACTCTAAGCGCCGGAGTATTACACGAGCAGAAGAAGAGCAGAGAAAAAAACAACTGAGCATTTTTCTATTATTGTCTGTGGGCTGCCTGAACAATTGTATTTTCGGCAGTTTTAGAATACTAAAACCGCCAAAAATATGATTGTTTTGCTATGCCATGGAGACATAGCTGTAAAGTGAGCTTTATAGGCACATCATAGAAAAAGAGTGAGAAGCATTGAATTGCATAAATAAAAGGAAAGAGTACAACATAGAATTTAGGGCGCGTTCACACGGCACAGGACAAATACCGGCCGGTTTGCCCTGTTTTGCGCCTGTCCTCACGGCCGTGGGGGGGGGGGGCGGCTTTTCTCCACGATGAGCGGAGAACAGCCCTCCCACCTCCCATTGAGCAGCACATCTTCCGTCCGGAAACCGGACGGAAGATTGTGCATGTTCAATGTTTTGCCGGCGGGCGGAAAACCACCGGACGGAAAACCCGTGCAGTGGGGACTGCTGCACGGGTTTTTCATAGAGCACAATTGTGCTCATTTTCGGCTGGTTTTTCAGGCGGTCTGAAAAACCGCAAACCGGCTGGAAAACCGGCCGAAAACCCGTGCCGTGTGAACGCGCCCTAATAGTACTACTGACACTCTTAGCTAGAATTGTTTTGTGCATGTGAACCATTATGCTAAAACAATGTGGAACAAGAGAGGGGGCTCAACACATATACCCTAGCTAGACATTTTGTATGAAGGCATGATTTTGTATGAACAATATTCAATTTAAAATGTATTAGTATACAATTGAGTCCACCAGCTAATACCCAGAGTAACCGTTGTGTGCAACATGGAGAGCAGTTCGACAGGCTTGGAGAGACTTAATTAGGTCCTGGTAGGATGTCACAGGCATCCTCTCCCACAGATGATTGAGGGTGTACCGAGGAATGTATATATAGAGTAATCACAACAATTGAGGTGGACCCACATATGCTTAATTTGGTGCAAGTCTGTGGAATTAGAGAACCAGTGGCATGGTCTTGCTCGGACAACCAACATCAGACTTTGTCAGCCATGTGATATGATGTTTTGTCTTTCTGGAAGATCTCACCTGCCCCATGGAAGACAATCAGCATGTGTGGGTGTCCGTGATCTGCAAGGATGGATTCATAACTGTATGGATGAGTTGGCCCAGGGGAGTGCAAGCATCCCCCTCATTCAATGAAACAGAAAACATGACTTATCAAAGAAAAGATAACCTTTTGCCAATCACTGAAGATTCAATTCTGGTATTGCTATAAAAATGAAAGCTTTTTTCTTCAGAGTCATTAGCAGATAAGAACATTCATCTGCTTTAAACCCCAATAAACAATAGGGTTTGCTGAACTGTTGTGTTGGACACAGGTCAGATAGTCGTCTCGTTTCACAGTGATCTGCTCCACTGTAGGTTGTCAGTCCTTCCTTGCACCCCTCTGCAGTTGACGTTCCCTTCTTACATCAATACACCCTGATTATTCATAATGGTACCATTTGTCCACTAATGATACACTTTCACCAGAGCAGTACGTGAAAAGTTCACGTACTGTGTAGTTTCAAAGATACTGCAACCCTTGGACTAAAAGACAATAATAATCCCATTTTGTTACTCTGATAAATCCCCCCTTTTAGTTATGACAGCAATGAGGTATATGTGTGCAGACAGCCTATTACAAACCAGCTCATGGCATTTGACTTTTCTTCATGAGCTGCCTTAGGGTGTGTTCAAACGGCGTATTGGTATGGTATGCGCTGCAATATGCCAGGTGTTTTGGAAGCATGCGCTGCTCAGCGATTAATTCCAAAGCACGGGGGGGGCTGGCACCTAGCCGGCCCCATTGACATGCATTGTCAGTGGCGTGTAAGCGCGTAAAATAATAAGACATACCGTTAATGCAAATTAAAAATAGGTAACAGGAAATATATAAAATTATAACATGTTCTATTTATAATTTCCAATAAATATTTCTAAGTTTGGTAGCCCTTCTCTGCTTTGGGAGTACTAGAAACATTTTTATTCTAGTATTCATTTGTATGATAAACTGGTTTATATAAGTTAAAGGGGTTTTCCATCTCGCACATTGATGGCATATCGTTAAGATTTGTGAGACTGCTCATTTAGGGCGACATGTATGAAGGAAGACACGTTGAAGCGAATTGTCGAGTCTCATTTTCAGTGTATAATGCGCTTGATGTATGAAAGTGTTTTTTGTGCATTCATAAATGATGTGTAACGTTCGACGCGCCTCACCTATGTGTTAGGCGCATTATAGAACTTAGGCGCATAAGTAATGCAAAGCTCAAACAAAAAATATTCCTTCTAAAATATAGCTTTTATTTAAATACATTACAAATATTCAGTCAATGATCAAAAAAATCCTAAACTGCATAGGACATTATGCAAACAAAGCAATTTGTGCCCTCTTATAGCTCCTATCTGATCTATACTAATGGTATTGTACGCCCGGGGAGATGACGCGTAATTATGAGAGCTATGAATTACTGTAATTGTGGCGCATTTCACTGTGTATAGAGCGCAATACGCGGTGAAATACACACGCAATTAAGCTTACAAATAAGCTGTGTAAACATACCCTTACATACTGCAGATAGTGTTGAGCGATTACGTTGACTATCACCATCGGTCGATGGTCGATAGTCGGCCATCATCGACAAGATATTCGATGGTCGATGATAGATTATCACCGATGACCATTAAAGTCTATGGGAGAGCAACAACACCTTCATTCTTACACCCAAACAGGGCTGGAGAACCCTGGAATTAACATCCACAACAGTCAAATGGATACGTGCTACATCTTAGGCAACACACTTAGGTTATAAAAGCCACAGAAAAAAAGTCACACACCATTCACTATCCCTGTCTTGTACCACAGTATGACCCTTAACACCTGCATCACCCCACAAATTTAAAAAGTGCCAGAAGGCAGTATGATTTGAACCATCTTGTTACTTGAACTGGACATTGAATATCCCTTCCTGAACGCAGAAATGAGCCCCAAACCTTTGCATGATCCCAGTTTTAAAAAGTGCCGGAAAAAGGAGTCTTTCAACCACCCTTTTAGTTGAACTGGACTTTTAACTATATCTGTCCTGTACCGCAGTATGACCAAATTAAACCCCTGTCTGACCCACAGATTAGAAAGTGCTGGGAAAAGGATCTTTCAACCACCATTTTAGTTGAACTGGACATTGACTATACCTGTCCTGGCCACAGCATGAGCCCCAACCTGCATGTCCCCAATTAAAAAGTCCCGGGAAAAAGGAGTCTTTGAACCACCATTTTAGTTTACTGACACAGACTATCCCTGTCCTGGGCCACAGAAATGAGCCCCAAACCTGCATGACCCCCACATTTTAAAATGTGCCGGAAAAAAGGAGTCTTTCAACCACCATTTTAGTTTCAAGGGACATTTGAAATATACCTGTCCTGGGCCACAGAAATGGGGCCCCAAACCCTGCAATGACCCAGATTAAAAAGTGCCGGGAAAAAGGAGTCTTTCAACCACCATTTTAGTTGAACTGGACATTGACTATACCTTCGTGGACCGCAGTATGGCCATTAAACCTGTCTGACCCCCAAATTAAAAAGTTCCGGAAAAGGAGTCTTTCAACCACCATTTTAGTTGAACTGGACATTGACAATATCTGTCCTGTACCGCAGAATGACCATTAAACCTGTCCTGACCCACAGATTAAAAAGTGCCGGAAAAAGGAGTCTTTCAACCCCCAAATTTTAGTTTCACTGGACAATACTGTCCCTGTCTTGGGTAGCGATTGCCCCTCCATATGAGTGCGGACCAATTGAGCTTCACTTGGAAATACGGTGGTTAACGCTCCTGTTCCACCAAGGTGCCTTTTCTTGGCATTCTTTTTCTCATTTTACTGAACGTGCTGGAGGAAATTGTCTCTGACTTTGCTCTCTGTCCGTGCTCCATACTCCATCTCCTCTGTATAACCTACATCGGGTTCAAGTTTTCCTGTACCTCCCGTGTACAATTCAGAGGAATTTTTTACCGGCTATTTTGTACCTGCAAGTTTTTTAGTCGTTTAATTCTAAAAACACATTTTTGAAATAGGATGGGAATCCCACCATGTCTTTGTTTCTCTTTTTTAATTGTATTAAATGGGTTGTCTCAATACAGGGTTTGGAAGCTATGGTAAAGATCTTGCAAAAACAAGTCATTTGCGATATGTGTCCATTAACAGTGTCCTACCTATTCCTGTTTCTGACAGCACCATCACCCTTGAGCCACTCTTGACAATTGTGAAGAAACAAATTTTTTTTTATAAAAAACATTTTTTTATAATAGGACCTGTAGTATAGCTGCATGTCACAGCAAAATGCCCCCAAAAATTCAAAACATGACCCTTGAGCCACTTTGGACAATTGTGAAGAACAAATGTCTGTTAGAAACAACAATTTTAAATAGGACCTGTAGTATTGCTGCATTTCAAAGCAGCATGACCCCAAAAAATTATAAATATGACTTCTCAGCCACTATTAAAAATTGTGATGGAGAAATGCCACTTAGAAGCCACATTTCTGTTCCAAAGGACCATAATTATAGCTGTATCTCACAGCAACATGACCTCAAAACCATTGACAATGCGAAAACCTCTAAAGATAAAGAGTGACATGTATGATCGGGCTTTACGCCTGTTTTTTGCCGTATATTGCGCCTCCCGGCCCGAATCCCGCTGTCGGACGCAGGGATGTGGTGTTAGGCGCAGCGTTCGCCACTTTCAGCTGAGCCCCGAGGCATGGACGATGGCGAGTCGGCAAAGCGAGGCGCAGTGCAGCGCTCGGCAGCTCCGACAGGCAGACCTGGTTTATTTTGGTCTAAATGCTCCGGCAGAGGCGAAGTGAAGCAGGATCGGAACATCCCATACTATTGATCCTTGGCTAACGAAAATAAAGAAATAAACATGATTTTATGATTTAATATTTTTTATTCGTTACCCCCATATTATTATTCATTTTATATACACATCGGGACAACTTCTGTAGTGTTACAATTTGATTTCGGCCATGTACAGTTTGATTTCTGTTTGCATTAGAAAACCCATAGGAGCGTCGCTCGCTCTCCCATTGGTCCAAATAACGCCGCCTCTTTTAACTTAGCCAATCACAGAGCGCGCTCAGAATTTCTTTTCCCCCCTAGAACTCTATGAGAAAGTAGCTCGCGCTCTGATTGGCTAAGCTGGACGAGCCCCCACCGCTTCAAAACCCAAACAGCTCGTTTCTGCATTTTTACTGTATTTTGAACTGTCCCGCCTTTGAATATGATTGGGCAATTTTTCTCCATAGGATATAATGGGACATTGTCGCTCCTATTCTGATTGGTCAATTCTCCTCATAGGATATAATGGGACATTGTCGCTCCTATTCTGATTGGCTGGTTTATGCCGACCAATGAGAATAGCTTAAACAATTTGAAATTTCTGTATTTCCCGGCAATTCTCTCTATTGCAATTCCCTATTAGCGCCGGTCTTGGCACAAATGGGTTGTTCGGTATTTTAACCTGCTTTTTTTGTAAAGAAGGTTCGGCTCTTATCTGATAATGTTTTTACATTTAATAAAAATAATTATTTTATTAATAAATTCTTTCCGCACGGCGCTGAGCGCCCCAGATTTCAGAGCGCCAACTCTCCATAGACTATAATGGTAGAAGTAGCTCGCCTCTGATTGGCTGGGATTTGCCAAGCCCCCGCTAGCTCAGCCAATCAGCTCTTTTCTGTCTTTTTACTGTATTTTGAATTATCCCGCCGTGGATACTGATTGGTCTAAAACTTCTCCATAGACTAGAATGGGTCTTTGTCGCTCCTATTCTGATTGGTCAAAAATTCTCCATAGGTTTTAATGGGTCTCTGTCGCTCCTATTTTTGATTTGGGTGAGCTAGCCAAGTCCCGGTAGCTTAACCAATCAGCTCTTTTTAGCATTTTTTTACTGTATTTTGAAACTATCCCGACCTGGATTCTGATGGTCCAACTTCCCCATAGGTTTCAATGGTTCACTGTCCCCTCCTATTCTGATTGGCCGGTTTTTTGCCGACCAATCAGAATAGCTTTCTGAATTTGAATTTTCCCGTATTTCCCGGCAATTTCCAATATCCTAATTCAAGAATTAGGATATTGGACAGCGATTTTGTTTTATGTATTTTTTATTTTTTAGGTTTCAGCTCTATTGCTGAGAATGTTGAACGCCGTGATAAAGGCGATTTTTGATTCATACTCTGCACCGACATCTGGAATGATTTCTCGCTGTTCCAGCCTGTCTCGCATCGGAACTGTTTTTAGGCGCAGTCCCGCACAGCGCCCATGTCCCCGCACTGTGCCCCACACACACTGGCGAGGCGCAGGGAACTTTTGCCCGCATGTACGAGCGCACCGCCTCGGACGGCGAAAATTAGGCGCAGCGCCGCACTGCGCCTCGGTCCCCGCACTGCGCCCCAAACACTGGCCAGGCGCGGCGGACTTTTGCCCGCATGTATGACCACACTACCTCCGGCGCTGAATCATAAGCGCAGCGCCGCACTGCGCCTCAGTCCCGCACTGCGCCTAACATACAGGCGAGGCGCTGCGGACTTTACATGCTATGTATGAGCGCACCCGGGCCCCGACATAAATCAGGCGCAGATTCCGCTGGAAAACTAGCGGAAAGGTGCGCCCCGACCCGGCGAGATTCATACATGTCGCCCAAAGTGAGTAAATGGAATACGGTGTTGTCATGAAACCTTGCTGTCTTTTACAATCTCCTCACAGCAAAACCAGCAAAATGAAATGTTGGGAAAAGAGAATAAAAATTGCAGATAGAAATTATCATTTTAAAAATAAGTTTTCAAGAGGACCATTTCTGTTTGAAGAGGAATGTGAAGTAGACCGGCAACTAATCGGTGACCTCGGCAACTGGGGCCACAAATCATCAGAGATCCATGCCTGATTCATCTTGATGAAAGTCAAACGATCCACATTATCTGTGGAAAGCCGGATGCGTTTGTCTGTAATGACTCCTCCAGCTGTGCTGAAGGTCCGCTTAGATATAACGATGGCTGCTGGGCAGGACAACACCTCTATGGCGTGGCGAGCGAGCTCGGGCCATTCGTCCATTTTGGATACCCAGAAGTCTATTGGTTTCCGGAACACATACAAAAACATCGGTGTTGAGACGCAGATAGTCGTGCACCATGATCTTAAGCTGGTCTCTGTGTGTTGGATGTGTGCCCTGCATTGCATGCGTTGGTGAGGTGGTAAATAAAGATTGCCAGAGGTCACCCATTAGGCTTCTGCCACCTTGCCTGCTGCTGCTGCGGCTGCTTGGCACTCTAATGCTGTCACGTCGCTGATGTAGATCCACCGTGACATTTGAAGAACGTGAAGCAGACGCAACAGATGTGTCCAGTTGATCAATCAGCAAGGTCTCCATTTCCTGCATGTTACTCTCTATTTGGGTCGGTGGAAGGAAAGTGCTGAGTTTTGTTTTGTACCGGGGATCTAGGAGGGTGGCCACCCAGTAACTGTTGTTCATTTTGATGGCCTTAATGCAAGGATCATGTTGGAGAAAATGGAGCATCCAAGCACTCATGTGAGAGATGGAGCCTGGATTTCCAAGCCTCTGGGTCGAGGGGCACTAGCAAACTGATCTTCCTCATCTTCCTCCTCCCCTCAAAAATTTGCGCCAACATCTTTCCAAGGCAGGACATCGGTAACGTCGGTGTCTAGGAATACCTCCTCCTCCCCCTCCTCCGCTTCCTCTGGGCCAGCTTCAACACAGCCCTGACTTACCTCAGATGATGCACCATGAGAGCTGATGCGCTGCCTTGCACTAGCCCTGGACCCCGAACCACTGCCTAATGAAGACCGATAAAATTGAGAAACTGTCGGGGCCCTTTTGGAATTTGACGGAGAGAAATGTTCCATGTCCGCATTTTTGTGTCCGTCTCCTCCTCCCTCGCTGGCGGGACTGTTGTTTCAGAGTGTCCAACGATCGTTCCAGAACTAAGATCACCACAATGCTCATGCTGACAAGGCATTGTCCGCACTGACCATTTTGGTGGCTTCTTCAAAACTGGCAAGGATGGGCGAGTTTTCACCCCGCCTCCCTCCGGTGGTTCAACACCCCGAGGTCCTACCCCTGCTTTTCAGGCCATGTGTCATT
>JAODAL010042665.1:0-34569 GCA_025379985.1 Phyllomedusa bahiana
GGCCCCTTTCTTTGGGCAGTGCGTGAATAATTTTTCAAAAAGCCGGTAAAAATTTTTTTGCAAAAAAAATTTTTATTATAAATTTTTTAAAATGCAAAAAGTAGCAGTAGAATAAAGAAGAAATAAAATATATAAAGAGGAGAGCAGTCTGCTCCTTACTCAAAGCATAGATCTTTTAATGCTAAATTTCGATATGGGGGACTTCTTGCAATTGATGTATCAACATTTAAGAAGTTGCACTGATAACACATCTTCATTTGTATATAGCTCTGCTACATGCCACAGCGCTGTACAGAGATTGTCATTATTCGCATGACTCTGCAAAATTGGGGCTAAAATTTTAAACCCAGTTTATTATTATGTTTTTGGGGGGGGAGACAACCCCCCAGGGACCCGGGAATCTAAACCCAGGACCAAAAAGCTAAAAATGTGCCCGAACATTTTCACACAGATTATATTTCTGGCAATTAAAGGGGTTTTCTCATCACAAGCTTTCGTAAAAAGGCGTTACGCTTAAAAATCCAGGGGTGTCTCTCCCCCCTGTAGGCGGTTGTCCCCAAGTGGGTGTGATTCCCCTCACTCAAGACTGGTACATCATCATTCGTGTGAGCAGTGGGAGGAAAGGGTGCACATCTCTGCAGACCTCCTGTAGTGGTCAGTTATCATGCTGCAACTGTCACCTCCCCCCAAGGCTCCTTGTAACCAGAACCCTCTTGCGTAAACGCATACAACAGCCTGAAGTGATGGAACAAATTGAGAAATGCACTCTCCCCCCCTTTTTTCAGGCGGAGGAAGGGGGAGCAGTGTAATGGCAGTTTTATGGGGGGGGACAGGTGTTTTAAGGCTGTTTTAAGGGGGGAGAGTGAATCTAGAATCTAAACACGGGAATTGCCCAAACCTTTACTAGAGTGGGCACACAGAAAGCTGTTTCACTTTGTTTTCCCCACTCGACCGGAGCGAGCAGCTAAACACAGAGTGCAGGCAGCCAACCAGCACAGGGGGTGTTACCCAACCACAGGTGCGTTTTTGTTTAAACACACAGATTAGTAATAGTGCTATACTAAGTTTTAGGTAAAGCAAAAAATTCAAAAGTGCTTATTTTTAACTGTCCCCATCATTAGAGATATGATCTTTGTAGTGAGAAAACACCTGTAAGTCTTTTCTACTGTTATGGACTCACTCGTCTTATCCTCAACCTTTAGCTCTGTGTTCGGTATAAGACAAAACAAACCAGATTCCATTCTAGAACTTTTAGAAAAAATTTTTGGGAAAAAATAATTTAAAAAACCCTTTAAGCAAAATGAATAACTGTAGGCATTTGCAGTTAAAGGTATATGAAGCCGAAGCTGCTGTATACCCAATGGGTGCCAAATTTTAATTACAGATAACACCCACCATCAGCGCCTGGGATTAGAGATAACTCGGATACTAGCCACTAACCAATTAGATGCTGCAGTCAACATAACAGTGGCTTCTAAATTGTTAAAAGGAGGAACAGTGCCTCCTTCCACTGCCTGATCAGCCCCACCATGAAGCAATCGCAGGGTGAATTGGTTTCATAGTATCCAGTGTAATGAAGACCTCTAATCCAACCATGATTTGACTCCTTTTACACCCTGCCATCTATCCATTCTGACCCGAGACTTTCTGGGTCCCGGAGCAGGGACGAGCAACTATCAGACTTTGATGACATCATATCCTATCAATAAGCCATCAAAGTCCATGGTGGGAAAATAGCTTTATTATTGCAAGAGACTGAGAAAGCAATACTGTATTCAGTATCTCGCAAAAAGGAGTACACCCCTCACATTTTTGTATTATATATTTTCACAGGACAACACTGAAGATATGAAATGTTGATACAACATGAAAGTAGTCAGTGCACAGCTCGTATAACAGTGTAAGTTTGGTGTGCCCTCAAAATAACTCCACACAAAGCCACCAATGTCTAGACCGCTGGCAACAAAAATGAGTATACCCTTAACTAAAAGTGAAAAAATTGTGCCAAATTTGCCATTTTGTCATGTGACTCGTTACTGTTACAAAGTCTTAGGTGGGAATGGGGAGCAGGTGTGCTAAATTTGGTGTTATCGCTCTTATACTGGTCACTGGAAGTTCAACATGGCGCCTCATGGCAAAGGACTCTTATCTGAAAAAAAGAATTGTTGCCCTACATAAAAAAGGCTTTGGCTATAAGAAGATTGTAAACACCCTGAAACTGAGCTGCAGCGCGGTGGCCAAGAACATACAGCATTTTAACAAGACAGGTTCCACTCAGAACAAACCTCGCTATGGTTGACCAAAGAAGTTGAGTGCACATGCTCAGCGTCATATCTTTTCAAAATAGACATATGAGTGCTCCACACCTGTTACCTCTCCATTGCTGCAGAGATTACAGGTGTGGGAGTTCAGCCTGTCAGTGCTCAGACCATACGCCGCACACTGTATCAAATTCAAAGTCTGCATGGCTGTCGTCCCAGAACGAAGCCTCTTCCAAAAATGATGCACAAGAAAGCCTGTAAACAATTTGCTGAAGATAAGCAAACTAAGGACATGGATTACTGAAACCATGACCTGTGGTCTGATGACACCCAGATAAACTTATTTGCTTTAGGTGGTGTCAGGCGTGTGTCACAGCAACCAGGTAAGGAGAACAAAGACAAGTGTGTCTGCCTACAGTCAAGACACAGTGGTGGGAGTGTCATGGTTTGGGGCTGTCTGACTGTGGGGAGCTACAGTTCATTGAGGGAACCATGAATGCCAACATGTACTGTGAAATACTGAAGAAGAGCATGATCCCCTCCCTTCTGGGCAACAAGGCAATATTCCAACATGACAACGAACTCAAAGACACCTCCAAGATGACTATTGCCTTTCTAAAGAAAATAAGGATAAAGGTGCTGGACTGGCCAAGCATGTCTCCTGACCTAAACCCTATTGAGCATCAGTGGGGAATCCTCAAACGGAAGGCGGAGGAGCGCAAGGTTTCTAACATCCACCAGCTCTGTGATGTCATCATGGAGAAGAGGAAGAGGATTCTAACGGCTGCAGCCTGTGAAGCTCTAGTGACCTCCATGCCCAAGAGAGTTAACAGTGCTGGAAAATAATGGTAGCCCCAAAAATATTGACACTTTGAGCACAATTTGTCCATTTTTCTTAGGGGTGTACTCACTTTTGTTGCCAGCGGTTTAGACATTGATGGCTGTGTGTGGAGTTATTTTGAGGACACACCAAATTTACACTTTTATACAAGCTGTACACTGACTACTTTCAGTTTATCTTGGTCGAATCCCCAATTATGCCCATTATTTATGGGTTACCGAAAATCCACAAAAGTACCGAAAATCCCCCCATGCGACCGATTGTTTCGGGCATTGGTTCCCTTCTGGAAAAACTCTGTCAGTGGTTAGATAGCTTACTACAACCACTGGTGGCAATTGCATAATACTGTATGGGAATCTGACATGGTGTGGCTTACCTGCGACGTTGAGTCGCTTTACACTTGTATTCCACATTGTGTAGCCCTCCATGCCCTTAAATTCCATCTTACCACTTACAGTAATTATTCTTCAGAATTATCAGAATTCATAATCATGGTAACGGATTTCCTTATGACACACAATTTTTTTTTCATTTGAGTCTGCTATTTTTCTTCAAGTCAAGGGGGTGTCGATGTTTGCCTACGTCTACACCCCTGATAATCCTTTCCTCACCCATTTGCGTTGGTATGGCAGGTACATCGACGATCTCCTCTTTATCTTGGGGGGGCGATGTATCTGCCATACCTTCGTTTATTTTTTATCTCAACAATAATTTTTGTAATTTACGATTTATTCCACAAATTGGTGAGAATAGTATTCAATTTCTGGATTTGGTACTTATGGGCAGGACAGGACAGAATATTATCACTAAAACTCATCTTAAAGCAACGGCAGGAAATACCACATTACATTATCGAAGTTATCATCCAAAGCACACACATAGGTCCATTCCTGTCGGGGAAATGATCCGTTCCATGCATGATTGCAGTTCATCTAGTGATTTTGAGGCAGAATGGGATCCTATTTGTAGAAGGCTTACCAAAAGGGGTTATCCATCTTGGACCCTCAATCGGGCCTCTAATATTGTTAAAAATAAAACCAGGAGCCATCATCTTTTTCACAGAAAACAAAAGAGAGCCAACAATAACAACAACATTTTGGTATTGGATTACAATACTCAATTCCAGAAAATCAAAAATATAGTTTTAAAACATCTACCTTTATTACGTGAGGACTCTATCCTAGACGAAATTCTTGCAGACGGACTCCAGGTAGTTACCCGTAAACCCCGAACGCTTGGTAATTTGCTATCGTCTAATTCAAGTATTTCTATGAAATCTAAAAGCAACTGGCTCAAACTAGAGGGGTTCTATAGGTGCGGTTCCAGTCCCTGTAGGGTCTGTGGTTTTGTTAATAGTGGTAAAGTTTTTTATAACAGTTAACATACTAAATCTTATACCATCCGTAACTATATCAATTGCAACTCTCATCATGTTGTATAGTTGGCTACCTGTACGGAGTGCAATCTCCAATATGTGGGTAGCACCACAAGGAGGTTGAAGACTCGTATTCTTGAGCACCTTAAAGGGGTTGTCTCACTACAATGATTGGGTTTTAATTAAAAGATCTTTAAAAAACAAGCAGCTTTTCAATATATGTTCATTACAAATGTCCTACTGATTTTGAGTTAGCCGTGTTAGTAGTAGTATATCAGCTTCTCAAATCTCTATAGCAGCTGACCTGTTGATCTTTATCTCACTGGCTGTCAGGTCTGTATGACTCATCACCTTTCAGAATACAGGTCAGAGCAGAGAGCCCCTCCAGCACAGAATGCTTCTGTAGTGGAGGGAGGGGGAAGGCTCTGGCTTCTGTGTCTGTGCTGCCTGGATTAACCCTTTGTGTGACTGCTTCCACCTGCTCTCTACACTGAGTGAGAAGAGCAGAGATGTGGCTGATCAATAGATGTGACAGCAGTGACCCTGTGTGTTACTATAATCATGATGTGTCTGTGGAGCTGTGACTATTCTAATACTATACAGATCAGGGGGCATGTGAATGCTTCATGCACTGCTGTACTAGTGACACATCCTGAGTATAGTAACACTTCCCAGCTGCCCTGTGTCTGTTCTGACAGGGTCTGTTTGTTGCTGGAGATGTGCAGATTTGTATGCTGAGCAGGGGGTATAGGAACACATGCATTCCCTCTGCTCTGCTATTAGCATACACAGCTTCACAGACCTCTCCACACTCATAGATCAGCCCTCTCTCTATGTCTCCGTGGAGCTAACAATACAGCTAATCCAGGAGCCTGCAGCAGACCTAGGCAGGCACACACAGGATTAACTCTCGCAGCAAACCCCCTCCCCCCCCCACCCACCCAGCGGGATAGAAGGTACAGAGGAGAGCTGTCTGTGTGCTGAGGGGAGGGGGGAAGGGGGGGGAGAAGAGGCAGACAAGAAGCATGCCCCTGAATTCAACTGCCAGGCACAGAAATAGGCTGAAAGCTTGTAATGAGACAACTCCTTTAATGACATTACCAACACAGCGATTCGGAACAGGTCCCACCTTTCAATGCACTTCAGGGAGGTACAACGAGGCACCTATAATAAGCTGAAAATTATGGGTATAGACAGGGTTAGAAAACCCATGCGTGGTGGGGATATAAATCATATACTACACTACAAGGAGGCCTTTTGGATTTTTGTTTTAGACACTGCGGCTCCTGCCGGATTAAATTCCAAAAAGGAGTGGATGTTTCATTATTAATCTCGTTAACGACAGTGGCCACATCTATTGATCTCTGTACTGTTTATTTTTGTTGTGATCTATGGTTGCAAAAAGAAGTTGTATAGTCTCATGTATATTCAGGTATCACCTGTTAGTGAACTATGATCACTCCGATTGGACATTCGAATATTATAGTCCCACATGAATATATGTATTATGTTATTTTTTCTTGCATCTAGGTTTTAATTGTTGTTGTTTTTATGTTACCCATGCTGCTACCATCCGTGGTTCCCTCTCCGTTTACCTACCATTCGTCGCCGCGGCACCCTCTCTTCCTTGCGGGTGCCGGACTTCTCTGTGACGTGTCCGGGTGGCTTCGGTTGTCGTCATGACATCGGTTTCGTCACTTCCTGGATACCTTTGGTTGTGTTCGGGCTGTTGCCCTGGTCTGCCGCTCACTTGCTTCCGGTGGCGTTCCGGAAGCCCGTGTGCTGGTCTTGGGATGAGGGAAGCGGGCGCAAACAGGTGAGTTTACTTACTATAGTCTTTGTAAGGCTATATAAAGGGCCTTTTTGATACTGTAATGTATACCATGACTAAGGGTGGTTCAGCATCCGAAACGCGTCGCCGTTCTTAAAGGGTTTTTCGTCTTTGCTGCCATCAGGTTGCTTGGTTTTTATGGATTCGAATAAAGAAGTTTTTCTACATCTTCCTCAGCACCGCTGTATCATCTTTTCCACGACACTGACTACTTTACATTATATCAAGTTATCATATCTTTAGTGCTGTCCCATGCAAAGATATTATACAATATTTACAAATATGTGAGGGGTGTACTTACTTTTGTGAGATATTGCATTTGCCATGAGAACACAATAGCTTAACTACTTATCATAGGCAATAGCTTTATTGGATATTTTTTTTTATCAGCCCAGTTGTGGTTGCAGAAAGTGTGAGCAAGACCGTACAAAAGGAGGATCACACAGAGGAATCAGGAGCTGGAAGGACCACAGGGTGCAGGCAGGCGGCAAAGGAAAATGAATACATCGTACGAAAAAAGACTAACAAACAAAATGTTCCAGAAATCTGCTATGCACAAGTGTAAAAAGACGAGGAGGCACTGGGAATAACAAGCAGGTGCGAAAACAATAAGAACACAACACAAACTGTAGAGAGACAAAACCCCAGGACTTGCCAAAAAGGAGCATTGCTAAGGCGGGGTGTGCTGGGATCCTGAAGGGTGTGGGTTTTCGAGGCGGAAGAGCATAACAATCTGACCTTAAAACATTATCTGTAATAGTATCGGCATCATTCAGATTTTTTACTTGCATTCATGGACGGCTCCTTGCTCATCTCCGGCAGATCATTGAGTATGGTTGGAAAAAACATAGGCTTAAAGGGGTTTTGCCAAGAAGTGATTTCCTCACCTAACAGGCTGATACTCCCCTCTTGAGGCTTGAAAAAGGGGCGTTGTGTTTCTGTGTTTAAAAAAAACAAGTACCTCCTCTGTGATGTCATTGCTCCACCTCCCATGCACGTTCTTGATACTCAGTCTCTGTACTTGAGCAAACATGTTATTTGGCTAATCCACAGGGGAGAACTGTATTGTGCACAAGTTTCTCCCTCTTATCTGCTCAGGAGAGAAGATAAGCTCTGAGCAGGCAGGGTCTTTCATTTGTTCACGAACTGCTGCAGGTTGGAGAGGAGGGCTGAGCAGGGAGCGTCTGCATGTTTACTCAGATAATTACTGCCAGCTGTGGTGAGCTACAGTTCATGAGAGAACCATGAATTCCAACATGTACTGTGACATCCTGAAGAAAAGCATGATCCCCTACCTTCTGGGCCGCAAGGCAATATTTCAACATGATAATGACCCCAAACACACCTCCAAGATGACCACTGCCTTGCTAAAGAAAATAAGGATGAAGGTGCTGGACTGGCCAAACATGTCTCCAGACCTAAACCCTGAGAAGGCAGCGTCGTTCATTTGTTCACGAACTGCTGCAGGTTGGAGAGGAGGGCTGAGCAGGGAGCGTCTGCATGCTTACTCAGATAATTACTGCCAGCTGTGGGGAGCTACAGTTCATGAGAGAACCATGAATGCCAACATGTACTGTGAGCAGGGAGCGTCTGCATGTTTACTCAGATAATTACTGCCAGTTGTAGCAGTGGATTCTCTATACAAAAGACACAGGATCTTTTCTCCCCAGTCACTTCAAACAAAGCTCATTCATGTTCCCTGCCATCAGATAAGAATTGCAAACAACGCAAGGGCGGCCAGATCAGCTCCTGTCAGCTCCTGGTCGTGTCTAATGTAAACTGTCAGGAAACTAAGAGCATCTTAGTCAGGCTGTAGCTCTCAGAGGCTTCACTTTTTTAATGACATATATTTAGAAAAGTGATTAAATACCCATGTTGGAGGATCCCACGTCAATATTAGATTGTGGTGGCAAAACCCCTTTAAATATATTCATAGCAGCCATAACAAATGATATGGGGCCCAAAGATTGAGGGTTCCAACTCAGGTGCAAGAACATTGTTCCTTTTCATAGGGAATAAGTCGTAGGTGGCTTTCTGCTGTTAGCACTGCTGTTTGGGTTCCCTGATAGATAGCGGTATTATTTACACTTATGCTACTGTTTTAGTTTATGGTCATTAAGTTGCAGGGTTCCATCTGATTTTGCTATGGGGCCCTATGAATTCCAGCTACGCACCTGCGAAAAACTATGTTTTTGAGCTAGGACGTAGGATAGGAGAAGAAATGCTGGTCACTCTTCATGAAACAGAGGATTACAGAAAATTCTGGAGAGATGTGATGCTACTGTGTAATTGTTTCTTAAAGGGGTTGTCTCACTACAAAGATTGCTTTTTATGTTAAAGATCTTGCAGAAGCAAGTCACTTTGCAATGTGTCCATTACCAGTTTCCTACCTATTCCTAGAGATCCCCTCTTGTATGGGCTGCATCAGCTCCCCAGTCTTTCTAAGACCTGTCCAATTCCTCTTGATAGGTGCCGCATGGTTACATAGTACAAACCGTTTTATCTCTCTGATGGCTGCCAGCCCTGTCACTATAGCTACAGACCTGTTCAATCTCTCATGATAGACTGCCAGCACTGGTCGCTATAGCTACAGACCTGGCTTCTACTGCAGCCTAGTAGAAGCCAGTAAACACGTCCCTGAATTCAAAGTGAAACCAAAGAAACAGGACTGAGGTAAGATGAATCCATGGATTGAGACAACCCCTTTAACCCCTACTGGTGAGCAGACTGCCAAAGCTTTTTGGAGCACTGTGGGTCTTTCTGAAGTTTTTTTTTTTATACTACCACTACTAGGCACTGGCAGGTGTGTAAACCAACAGACCAGCAATTACACAGTTGTGTCACATTATTATGATCAGCAGCTAATATGCAGAGTAACCACCACGTGCAGCTCTGACAGCAGCTAGACGGGTTGGGGATAGGTCAATAAGGTCCTGGTAGGTTATCACAGGTATCTGGAGCCAACTGCATCCCACCGCAACTGAAGGGTCCATAGAGCCAACACCACCATCCAGGGTCTCCAATATCTTCTGGAGGGTCCATAGAGCCAACACCACCATCCAGGGGCTCCCACAGCTGCTGGAGGGTCTATAGAGCCAACACCACCAGCCTGGGGCTCCCACAGCTGCTAGAGGATCCATAGAACCAACACCACCATCCAGGGCCCCACAGCTGCTGGAGGGTCCATAGAGCCAACACCACCATCCGGGGCTCCCACAGCTGCTGGAGGGTCCATAGAGCCAACACCACCATCCAGGGGCCCTACAGCTGCTGGAGGAGCCGTAGAGCCAACACCACCATCCAGGAGCTCCACAGCTGCTGGAGGGTCCATAGAGCCAACACCACAATCCAGGGGCCCCACAGCTGCTGGAGGGTCCATAGAGCCAACACCACCATCCAGGGGCTCCACAGCTGCTGGAGGGTCCATAGAGCCAACACCACCATCCAGAGGCCCCCACAGCTGCTGGAGGGGCCATAGAGCCAACATCACCATCCAGGGGCCCCACAGCTGCTGGAGGGTCCATAGAGCCAACACCACCATCCAGGGGCTCCCACAGCTGCTGGAGGGGCCATAGAGCCAACATCCCTATCCAGGGGCCCCACAGCTGCTGGAGGGTCCATAGATCCAACATCAGCATCCAGAGGCTCCCACAGCTGCTGGAGGGTCCATAGAGCCAACACCACCATCCAGGGGCTCCACAGCTGCTGGAGGGTCCATAGAGCCAACATCAGCATCCAAGGGCTCCACAGCTGCTGGAGGATCCATAGAGCCAACACCACCATCCAGGGGCTCCCACAGCTGCTGGAGGATCCATAGAGCCAACACCACCATCCAGGAGCCCCACAGCTGCTGGAGGGTCCATAGAGCCAACACCACCATCCAGGGCTCCACAGCTGCTGGAGGGTCCATAGAGCCAACATCAGCATCCAAGGGCTCCACAGCTGCTGGAGGATCCATAAACCCAAACACCACCCTCCAGGGGCTCCCACAGCTGCGGGAGGGGCCATAGAGCCAACACCACCACCCAGGGCTCCCACAGCTGCTGGAGGGTCCATAGAGCCAACACCACCATCCAGGGGCTCCCACAGCTGCTGGAGGGTCCATAGAGCCAACACCACCATCCAGGGGCCCCACAGCTGCTGGAGGATCCATAGAGCCAACACCACCATCCAGGAGCCCCACAGCTGCTGGAGGGTCCATAGAGCCAACACCACCATCCAGGGGCTCCACAGCTGCTGGAGGGTCCATAGAGCCAACACCACCAACCCGGGGCTCCACAGCTGCTGGAGTGGCCATAGAGACAACACCACCATCCAGGGGCTTCCACAGATGCTTAGTTGGGTTCTGAGGAATTATGGGTCAGGGTAGTACTTTTATGTCTTGGTCCTGCTCTTCCAACTAATGTTAGACACTTTTAGCTATTCGACATGTCGTATTGTCTTGATAGAAAATTCCATCTGCCCCAGTAAATTCAATCAGCATGTAGGGGTGTATGTGATCTTCAAGGATGGAATCAGAACTAAATCAGTGACAGGACCTTCCACATGGATGAGTGGCCCAAAGAATGCCACAAAAACATTCTCCAAAGCATAACGCTGCTATCACCAGCTTGTGTTCTTCCAGCAATGGTTGCAGGATGTTTGTTCTCTAATGTTTCTCACCTGACAAGCCAACGTCCATGTGTTCAATGAAGCAGATGACGTGACTCATCGGAGAAGACCACCCTTTGCCAGTGGAAGTCTTTTCTGCTCTTAGCAGAGGTGAAGTGACATCCCTCTCCTCCAAGGCCCCATACATAGTAGGGTTAGCAGAGGATCTAGTGCTGTGTAGACATAGCCTAAAGGGTTAGTTTGTCAGTAAGAAAGATAAACAAGCTCCTGTCCTGCTGATAAGACACAGCAGGAAGGGAAACTTGTGTACACGACCAGCAGATACAATCTTCTTTATCTCCTGAACAAAGCAAAATCAAAACAGCAATGATTTGGTAATAGTCTTCATTTACCTTTCCCTACATGTCAAAAACTAACCATTGTTTTGCGAAAACCCCTTTAACTTCCCACTGTTCATAATAGAATTCCCTAGAATTGGGCACATGGCGTTTATTTTTTGGAAAAACACAGTGGTAGGGTCAGGACAAGGCATTTTGGTGCCCCAGGCATGTATTTCCCCTGAGATATGCATGTATTTTCAAGGATCATTTTTAAGCCAAGTGAACATAGCCTGATATTGGCTTATGGTCCCTGGAAAATCACCAGTGACCTGTGAGAGAGTTACTATCATTATATCTTAAAGTGGGTTTAAAGGAGTTATCCAGTCCAGGAAAATTACACTAGTGGTATGTAGAGGCGGAGCATGGAGACTCCTCCCACATAGTTTTGGCACTTTCCAGTAGCAACTGATATTGATTGATTGTGAACACCCAATTCTCAGACATATAATACATTGCCTATCGGCGATCCAGCCAATGTCTCTGCCTCCCTCCGCATGCGTCCCCGCTCCCTAGAGCACACGGCTCTGTTAGGTTTAAAGGGCCAACGCACCGGTGATTGGCGATCACAAGACGCTGACCCTATTTAACCCTGCCCATTCCTGACTTCCTTGGTGGAAGTTTAGTGTATTGTGCCTACTGAGAAAGCATTCCTGAAGTTGTACGGTTGCTATACCTTGTACCGTACCTGTTGCCTCTGTCCGAACCTTTTCCGCCTTTCCTTACCCTCCTTCCTGTCCCGAACTACGAGTTGCCTAACGATTCTGTACCGCGCTACACCTCAGCTGCCACTGCAAGCAAGTCGTATCAGGGGTAGCGACCTAGTAGGACTCCCGCCGCAGCAAACCCAACTTGCCTTGCGGTGAACACCGGGACCTAATTAGATTCCGCTCCCTGGCGTGGCTTACACCATTGATTGCGGTGGTCTAAAAGATCTACTTCTTCAGCCGTTACAAATAGATTTGACTTTAGTCATGATAAGAGAGACATTTCATGTGCTCTTGAGTGCACACAGGTTGCTGTGATAACAGAGTTACCATCAGGCAACCAGGTAATCTGATTAGCTATGAGAGCAGAGAGCAGGGAGTGAAGTCACCCATGGATGGACAGAGGGTCCAGAGAAAATTAATTATCTCTAACAAGATTACAGATAAGGAACTGTTTGCAGTTCTCACAGCACATGTACCTTGTGTTGACTGAAGATAAGATCTCCTGCACTTGTCAGTATAACAACTCAGCTACTTAAGAGATGCTAGATATACTAATCAATGCTACAGAACCACCCACAGCCTGAGAAGACAGAGTGAGAGTAAAACTAATTGTGACTCATTGAAACAACCTAATGAGAAAACCTCTTTAAAAGGGGATGTATCGCTTCCTTAGTTCGGCTGATTAACACTGCTCTCAGCTTCTCAACTCTGGAAATGCAGGGGCGTTTCTTCCCCTCCCAGCTGGGTGACATCATCCCCCCCTTTCACTGTGCATGTGGCTCCCGAGACTCATCCCCCCCCCCCCCCTCTCTGAGTCCACATGTCACTGTGTCTCTCCCTATGCAGTCTTATTTTGTAAGAGCTGTATACTTACCACAGGCTGCATTCAATCTAGACTGAGCAACTGAACTCTTCTCCTCTCACAGCTGTAGATGCTCTATGAATGGCACAGATCTCCCTTCTATGCAGGAGAGTTAGGCACCGGGACAAAACTGTTATGTTTTCTCATTGTAGAATTTGTTGCAGTCTGTTTCTGCTGGGTGTGGAGAGAGAAAATGCTACGGCCCTAACTCTGAGTCAGGCAGGGGTCGACACAAATTGTGCTATTTCCTGATTGTGTAAACCCTTCAGTGTAATTCTGTTTCTTCTGCCTGTATAAAGTGAAAATGTGACGGTCCCTTACTCTGAGTGAGAGACACAACTCTGTGAATTCGATGTGGGCTGTACAGAATGTAAATGAGCTCTCAGCTAGTGAAATGCAAGGAGGAGGGATCTGGAGGGATTCGACCAGCACTGGATATCAGTGTAAACAAAAACACAAGATAAGGAATACTGTGAATACAAGACAGCTTTGCTAATGACATCCAATTGCAAAGTTACTTGTTTTCACTGTCCCCTTATTCTGAAGACCATTTAACGAAATGATAAAACCCCTTTAATCTATATTTTAAAATATTCAAGTATATAGCGCCATCTTGGGTAATCTAAAACCACTAAGCTTCTGTGCCTTACTTGAAATCTGTAACCATCAGCAGTTTTGTGCCACTGTTGTGTGAATAAAACAAGAAGCACATTTCTGTTTTAGCAAATACAATCTGCGACTGTCTTTTGTTTTTCTTAAGGTGAACACTTGACCCTTTCTTACACTTTACAGACATTTTGTTGACAACATGTTAAGGAAAGAGCAGATCTGAGAAATGTTATAGAGGTGGAGGCAGCCGGAGGTGGTAAGAGCTTGGAGGTCTGCCAATTCCACAGGCTTGTGAGACTGAGGAAATTGTGACGGACTTAACCATGACTGATATTTCTGGTAGAGGGGTTAAATGTCATTGGGGTAAAGATGAGAAATACAGTTGTCTCCATTTAGAGTTTACGAAGTTGAGGTAAGAGGAACATCATTTCCTGAAGCAGAACATAGGATGGTGTAGTTGGGAGTAAATATTTGGGAGGTGTCTCTCATCTCAGGTCCTAACCATAGGTGTATTGATGCTGGATATAATGGTTAAAGGTGCTTCATGTTCTATTCAACGTCTTAATGCCAGACTTCAGGTCTTTAACACGTTTCATACTTATTTTGGATTGTTCTCTATTGTTGAGTTGTTTTGCTCATCATTAGTGTTCCATGAATCTGTCCCTGTTCGTTTTGACACCAGTTTGACTGAATTTATGAAAAAAATCTGGGTTCAGGACATAACAAACTTAACCCTAACCATAAAACTTCCCCTAATTCTGACTGTAACTATTACCATGTCCTGAGTTATGGGAAAAGGCCATAGATGTTAGGGGCCGTTTACACGGCAAGTGCCAAATACCGGTCGGTTATGCGACCAGTATTTGCACTGTTTTGCGGCCGTCCCCACGGCCGCAGGGGGGACGGCTTTTCTCCGCGACGAGCGGAGAAAAGCCCTCCCCCTTCACATTGAGATGCACATATTCCGTCCGGAAAGCGGACGGAAGAATGTGCAATCACAAAGTTTTGTGGGCGGAAAACCCGTGCAGTGGGGACTGCTGCAAGGGTTTTCCACAGAGCCCCGTTCTGCTGGTTTTCGACCGGTTTTTTCAGGCGGTCTGCAATACTGCAAACCGTCTGAAAAACCGTCCGAAAACCCGTGCAGTGGGGACACGCCCTTATGGTACTTGTAGTTCCACAGACCGAAGTAAGTGTCATCACAGTGGTTGGAGTTGGGGCTGGAACCCTAAACATTTCCCCTGTGTCCAACACAATTGTCAATGGAGGAGTTTGCACAGTTGAATCCAGTCTGGGACACCCCGGGGCACTCCTATAGTAGAGATGTCTAATGTTGGGGTGTCTGTGATGTTGGTGCATTTTACAGAACTTTACACTTTGCACTTCTTTACTGAATGTAGTTTATGAAACAGTATTGGCAGATTATAGTCTTTCTTGTAGGCACAGTAGAGTAAGATCACTATGTTTGCATATGAGAGGAGATGTTCACTTCATTTCAATGGCCATCAGAGACTCTAACAGGGTTAGAGTCTCTGATGGCCATTGGGTACAGATGACTCCTTGTACTAGTAAACAGGTCTTTTTAAGGGAAGACACAGTCCAAGCAATGCTTCACCAAGGAAGGGACCTTCACGGGTTAGCTCCTCGTGGTAAAAACAAACTTAAGTACTCATGGTTACTCATGGCTTTTTCTATGAAAGAGCATTGTAATTGTCCCCTCAGTGTGGATTGGATGGATACAGGGAGTCGCAATACTTTGCATGATGTTGGGTAGTTCCACTGTATACGATTTAACAGGAGCTTCTGTAGAGGCTACTGTCCTCTCTCCTGGCTACACCATTACTGGACCAAATCCAGTTGGTTCCAGCCTGGTGGTATGTAGAGGCGAAGCATGGAGACTCCTCCCACATAGTTTTGTTACATTCCAGTAACAACTGATATTGATTGATTGTGAACACCCAACTCTCAGATGTATACATTGGCCAATAGGTGGCAGCAAAGTACAAAGCACATTATACATTAGTTAATCCTCAGTGTAAGCACATAACCAAAGCATTCTAAACATAATTATTAATGCACTATACATTTTTTAACTCACAAGAATGGTTACACAATGTACGAGATCTACTGATGTTTCACTCAGCAGTAGTAGAAAGGGTACTGGGATACAACACCTAAGTTTTTTTTTTTTTTTAACTGGTTTCCTGTCACCTCCCATTGCCTCAGGTCCTGTGGCACTTGTGGTCTGACATATTTCAATATCGCTTCTGGTCCAACTCACAGAAAATCCTACTGTGACGTTGGCCTGAAAGTGACATTGGATAGAAAGTGACATCAGAGTACAAGTGGTGCAGGACCAGAGATTACAGGGACTGATAACTAAAGCCCTACAAACCAGTCAAAAATCCCTAACCCTAATGGTTAGAATGACATTAATAGTCAATTTTTTTGGATTAGTTTAAGTTTATTTATTCAAAACCACTAAAATATATAAAAATCAAAAGGAAACAAAAATTTCAATAAATTGTAAAATTTCTCACCATGCAGGTTCACAAAACCACAGCCAGCTTTAGAATCACACATGCTGTTCAGGCTGTGGGTGGGTCTGTAACCGTGGTTGACAAATCAGCTCTGCTGTTCTAAGCTATTCCTGTTACACTGACATGAATGAAGATTTATAAAGTGTATTTACACAGGCTGCAGTTCTCTAAAGTGTCTACTTAACTAAGTGAGAAGCTTTCAAAGTCCATTAGTAGAGATAAGACTCTGCAGGCGGTGCCTCACCCTGGATGGACTGAGTGACTGACAGCAGTTTAGAGCAATGAGAGATAAGAGACAGAGAGAGAGGTGGGGTTAGATGGTTGCAACCAGAGGAATCTGAGTGCTCTAAGGAAATAATATTTTCTTTATCTACTGATCAAAGAAAAATCAACAAAGCAATGTATTTAGGAAAAGTCTTCAGTTACCTGTCCCTATATGTTAAAAGCTTATCATTGTAGTAAGAAAATACCTTTAAGGTGACGAAAGACAATAGAGGACCTAAGTGCATTTTCCTTCCACCTTAGCTATTTGTGTCAGTTTGGGTTGGCCTAAACTGCATTTTGGTGTAAATGACGGAAAAATGTACCCTAACCCAAAGTATGGGTGAGGGATCTTTACTGGCTTATAATAGTAAACACTCTGTAGTCCTTCCAGTCAGGTGGTACTCTTAGTCTGGCATCCCTTCCAAAAAACCTTAACGTGTCATCGGACCAGAACTGGAACAAGACCAAGAAAGCTGCCAGACCGGAAGCACCGGGGAGTGGAAAGTTAAAGGGGTTTTCTCACCACAATGATTAGCTTTTGACATGTAGGGAAAGGTAAATGAAGACTATTACCAAATGCACTGCTGTTTTGATTTTGCTTTGTTAAAGAAGATTGTGTTAGTGTACACAGGTTTCTCTAGGTTACCGACCATTGCTGTTTTGATTTTGCTTTGTTAAGGAAGATTGTGTTAGTGTACACATGTTTCTCTAGGTTACCGACCACCTTTTTCCGCTCGCTCTCATTGCTCCAAGCTGCTGTCCAACCATGATGAGTCACTCACTGATGAATCTTATCTCTAGCATAGGGGATTGTTTAGCTAAGTTAATGACAAGTTTTAACCACACTACACTACACTACTGTTCACTACAGATAATAAACCTCTTGTACTCATGTCACTGTAACAGGATCAGCTAGGAATAGGAAAGCTGATATACCAATTGCTGCTACAGACCCACCCAGAGCCTAACCCGGAAATGGGAGCATGAAGCTGGCTGTGACTCTGTGAAACAGCATGGTGAGAAAACCCCTTTAAGCCTTACAAGTCAGTTAAAAACACTAACCATAAATGCAATTTTGGATTAGTGTTATGTCTATCATTAGGGTTAGGGTCAGAGTGAAAAAAATTGAGTTCAGGATGTCCTGAACTGAATTTTTTTTTCACCAATACAGCCAAAACTGTCCTAAAAGGGACACATTCGAGCTGCACTAGCAGCTTTTATTCCTGGCACATTTGCTTAAGCATAACCAGAAGCAAAAAGTAAAGGTCAAGACCAAACAGTAAATACAGTACAGAAAAGATTATGTCAAGAATCGTAATGTAAGTCAGAGTAAGGCAGCAGTAAATCAATGCATTGAACTGGCTGCATTGGGTCGTAAAAGTAAACCTAATTCTGAGACCTCGGTGTGCAATAAATAATGTCTGCAATGAGTGGCATATAAAAACGAGTGTGCTTACATGTAAGCATTGCCTGCCATATAGTGTGCTTACATGTAAGCATTGCCTGCTCTATAGTGTGCTTACATGTCGAGCATTGCCTGCCCTATAGTGTGCTTACATGTCGAGCTTTGCCTGCCCTATCGTGTGCTTACATGTCAAGCATTGCCTGCCCTATAGTGTGCTTACATTTTAAGCATTGCCTGCCCTATAGTGTGCTTACATGTCGAGCATTGCCTGGCCCTATAGTGTGCTTACATGTCGAGCATTGGGCCCGCCCCATAGTGTGCTTTTCATTCGGCATTGCTGCCTATTTGTGTGCTTACATGTAAGCATTGCCTGCCCTATAGTGTGCTTACATGTAAGCATTGCCTGCCCTATAGTGTGCTTACATGTAAGCATTGCCTGCCCTATAGTGTGCTTACATGTTCGAGCATTGCCTGGCCTATACTGTGCTTACATGTCGAGCATTGCCTGCCTATAGTGAGCTTACATGTAAGCATTGCCCTGCCCTATAGTGTGCTTACATGTAAGCATTGCCTGCCCTATAGTGTGCTTACATGTAAGCATTGCCTGCCCTATAGTGTGCTTACATGTAAGCATTGCCTGCTCTATAGTGTGCTTACATGTCGAGCATTGCCTGCCCTATAGTGTGCTTACACGTCGAGCATTGCCTGCCCTATAGTGTGCTTACATGTAAGCATTGCCTGCCCTATAGTGTGCTTACTTGTCGAGCATTGCCTGCCCTATAGTGTGCTTACATGTCGAGCATTGCCTGCCCTATAGTGTGCTTAGGATGCAGGGTGATATCAAATATGACCCCAACTTCTAATTTTGGCTAGAATTACTAAAATATCGACCCTTATCCTAAACTAGGGTTAGGGTTTGTATAGCTTTTTAGGAGTGAACTTGCTATTAGCTCCTACATTATGGTATCTGGAAGTGATGTGATACTCGGAGCGCCACCGGACTGAGAGAGCGGCAGAACAATACATTAAAGGGGTACTCCCGTTTCATTGATTAACTTTAAACATATACAAAGGTTAAAGAAAATTATTACCAAATACCTTGTTTTTACGCTCCTCTTCAGCATTTGGAGCAGTTCTTATCTCCTGCTTTTGTATACAAGCTTCCCCAGTTACTGACCACTGGTCTCTGCTCTTACAGGTTGTTGCAGTGGTCGGGATGGTGACATCACTCCCTGCTGTGTTACATAGTTACATAGTTTGTTAGGCCGAAAAAAGACAGGCGTCCATCCAGTTCGCTATTTGCTATGTGTTGATCCAGGGGGGAAGGGCAAAAACCCAATGGGGAGAAAACCCAATTGTCCTCTTTTTTGGGAAAAAAAATTCCTTCCTGACTCCATTGGATCAGAATAATCCTGGATCATCCCCCCCCTCTCAGATTCCCCAGTCACTATAATTGTTTTATTAAAACATCAAGAATGGGGTTTAAATCCTTTTTAAAAAAAAACCCTTTTCCCCCTTTCCAAAAACCCCGGTCACTGTAACTTGTTATTTATTACATCTGAAATGTTCTCCAGAACCCCGGTCACTATAATTTTTTTTTTTTGTTATAATTTAAATTGGTACATTTTGTTTTTTTTTGTGTTCCGACCCCCTTTTTTTTTTTTTTCCAAAGAATTTTCCCCCTTTGGTCACTAAAACTTGTTATTTTTCATTAAAAAAGTTCGACCCTTCTCCAAAATCCGGTCACTATAAACTTGTTCTATTTTTAAACATCTAGAAATGTCTCCAGCCCCTTCTCCAAAATCCCGGTCACTAAATTTTTATTATTACATCTAGAAATTTTTAAATCCAAAACCCGGGCCCTTTTTTTTTTCTCAGAAATTTCCCCCTTGCCCCCCCACTATAAATTGTTCTATTTTACATCTAGAAATGTACCCAGACCCTTCTCCAGAACCCCGGTCCTATAATTGTTCTATTTTAAATCTAGAAATGTATCACCCCCTTCTCCAGAATCCGGTCCTATAATTGTTTTTTTTACATCTAAAAATGTCTCCGCCCTTCTCCAGAACCCTTTGGTCACTTACTTTTTAAAATTTATTAAATCTAAAAAATGTATTAGTGGGGCCCCCTGACTGCTTTGTCCTATGTGCGCAACGCACCCCCCTTTGCTTTTGATTTCGACAATTTAAAACTGTGGTGGGATCTGAGCCCAAAGCCGGGCCCTTTCGGGAAAGTTGGGGGGGGGAGTTGGGTTGTCCCTTCTGGGGGGTTTGGGAAAAAGGCCTGTCCTTGGACACAAGCATCTGTTTCCTGTAGTTTGGAGCTCAATTATAAGGTGCTGACAAAAATGGTATGGGTACCTATCTTTTGCACTCTTTTTTCCCCGAGGTTCCGCCAACGCTGGGGTGGGGGGTGGACCTGGCCCCATGTACATATTGGTGGGGAGTGGGATTTGGGCCCCTTTCTGGTCTAAATTATTGATTTAAATTGGATTATATGGGCCCTTAAATTGCAAAGATGATCTTAAACTTCCCCTCCCCCTCATTCTTCCATGCGTGTCTCAAGGAAGCGCTGATCTTTTTATGGTTGCGAAAAAGGCCCCTTATTCAAGGAATGGAGATCTACTAACCCCCCAAATATGTGGGAAAGGGTTTTGCTTGCAAAGGTGGAGGAGTCCGGCCAAAAACCTCAGATTTGGGGGACAGGTTTATGGGGTGTGCAGGGAATGGTAATGTCTACTGCCTCCCTGTACCAAGCTTTGTGTGAGTCTTTTGGAGCTAGAGGCCGGCGCTTGGGATCTATGATTCCGCTAGTATCTGCCCCGTACTGGGGATTGGGGCGTTTTTTTGTGGGATCTCCCCCCGGGGCGAGCCCATATATCTTTGTGATTGGTTTTTTCTCTGTTTGTTTTGTTTTCCTTTCGTTGTTTTCTGCTGTTTGATTCTTTGCCTATCGCCATTGCAAAATCTACCCTAGGGTGGTTAAGTTATATTTTAGGGCTGATCAAACTAGTTTGTTTATCTTTTATATTCGCTTTTAAGTAAAAAAATTGGCCTACGAGATGGTAATTGCTCTTAATAAGAAAGTTTACATTTCCCAGTTCCAGAGAGTTTGATTAATGCTGGATTGCCTTTGTAATGTTGTTTTACATACCTTTTAAAAAAGCTTGTTAAAAAAGAAAGAAATGTATCCAACCCTTCTCCCGAATCCTGGTCATTAACTTTTTATATTTTAATCTAGAAATGTATCCCCCCTTCTCCAGATCCGGTCACTATAATTTTTTTATTAATCTAGAAATGTATCCAGACCCTTCTCCCGAATCCCGGTCACTATAATTTTTATTTTTAAATTAAAAATCAGAACCCTTTGGGCCCCCCCCCTTTTCAAATCGGTTTAAAACCTTTAAATTGGGTTTAACTTTTTATTTTACATCTAGAAATGTATCCAGACCTTCTCAGAATCCCGTCATTTTTAAAATTGTTAATTATTAATTAGAAATGTTCCAGCCTTTCCAGAATCCTCGTATTATAACTTGTTATATTTTACAATCCAGAAAGTATCCAGCCTTTTGAACTTGTATTGAAATTTACCATGACAAGTTCCTCTGGGAGAGAGTTCCCCAGTTCACTGCTCTTACAGAAAGAAACCCCTTTTATGTTTTATGTAGAAATTTTTTTCTAAGAAATAGAGTGGCCTCCTTGTTTGGATCAATTCGGGTATAAACAAATCTTTAGCGAGTCTTTATTGACCCCTTAATTATTTAAAGGGGGGGTCTCACTAAAGGATTGTTTTTTATTTAAAGATCTTGCAAAAAAAAAGTCAGTTTGCAATATATGTCCATTAAAAGTGTTACCCTTTTCCCAGTATCCATCTTGATGGGCTGCATAAAGCTCCTTGGTTTCTATAGCTAAAACTGTTTGATCTATCCCGATGGCTGTCAGCACGGTTTGTTAGTACAGTGGCTTCTACTGCGCCTAGGGACGCCCGTAAAACCCCCTGAATTCAAAGTGAAACCAAAAAACAGGGGCTGAAGTAAGATGAATCAAAAGTAGTGAGACAACCCCTTTAAAACATTTTATTATGTCCCCCCAAGCTGTCTCTTGTCTAAATAAATAAATTTTAAACTTGCTAAAACTTTCTGGGTTTGCAGTCCACCAGTCCTTTTTTTTATTTTTGTTGCCCGCCTTTGTACCTGTTCAAGCTGTGCTTTATATTGAAAGAAGGAAGCTTGTTTACATTGCTTACTGACAAGCTTTAAACCTTTCAAGCTTTTAGTCTTTAGCCAAGTTTACAAACCTCCCGCACTCACCCCCCCCCCCCCCCCCCCCCCCCCCCCCCCCCCGCCCCCCCCCCCCCCCCCCCCCCCCCCCCCCCCCCCCCCCCCCCCCCCCCAGGCTCAGATTGGTAAGTGGGAAAAGGGTGCATCACTCCCTGCTGTGTTCCCTTTTATGAAAAAAGGAAGCTTGTTTACATTTCTATGGGAGCTTTAAACCTTTTGAGCTCTGTGCCCTTGAACATAAGTTTACAAACCGTGCACTATGTCACCCCCGGTTCGGGCTGGCCCATAGGGAAATAGGGGAAACCGGTGGGCCTTGGAGCATGGTAGAACTGGAGTTGTTTTTAACTGCATAAACATCATCAAGAGAGGGAGAAAAAAGCAAAGAAATAGAGCAAAAAAAAAAGATGGAGTATGGGGGAGGTAAGTCATTGACAGTAGCTATATGGTTGGCCCCTGAAATAAACTCCACCAGTGGGCCCTTTAGAATCAACTCCTCCTGTGAGCCCTAGTCACCCCAGTCCGACACTGCATGTCACTCTAACAGGGTCAGCTAGGAATAGCACAGAGGATATGTCAGTCACTGCTATAGACCATCTAATACAAATATCAGTGGCACACTAAAAACTAAGTGAAACATCAAGGTATATAGGAATATTGGAAATGCATTACTGCTAAGGAAAATATGAAAACTGGGATCTTTTCGCAGTTTTTGATAAAAAAAAGTTTAAGCTCCCCTCCCAATAGCGTAAAGGGGGTCCCAGTACGGGTGGTCCCTAAAAATGAAATTTTTACCTCACGGAGTCATTCGGGACTAAAACTCTCAGGGAGTGATAGGAACTTGCTACTGAATTATCCTGCACTATGAGGTTGCCATTCCTGAAATAGACTAAAACTTGGTTAGGCTGTGCACATCAAAAATATATTTTGAAAAACGTAAGCATAGGGGGCACAGGGCAAGGTAAAAAATATAATCAAATAGCTAGGAATAGCACAGATGTATGTATCATGCTATAGACCAACCACAGCGAAAGGAAGTGTGAGTCTTTTTTTTCCCGGGGCCCTTGAAAACAGAGGATAGGTGACTGTTTTAGCATACCTCCCAAATTTTAGAGATTGAAAATGGGGGACACTTTAGCCAGCCTTTGGGCCGCCCAAACAAAGACATCAAAATAGGCCCCCCTCTGCCCACACCCAAACAATAAACATAAACCCCCGGGGCATGTAAAAACCACACCCCCAAAAAAAAAACATGACCAGCGCAAAAAAACAGGGGGCCCCACTGGGTCTGAAAATTTGTATTTTATTAAAAAATGATAGTAAAAGAGACCCAACAATAGCTGTCAACATTTTCTGTGGATGTTTTGTTATAATATCAAAAAGGTGCCCACAAATCCCGCGTACAGGGAACAAAGCCCCCTGTATGTACTGACCACCCCAAGTTTAATATTATCAATGAACTGCATAAGAGATCAAATATTCCACCACACCATGACAATATCACCAGAAATAACTAAAAATTTACCCAAACACATGACCACATATCACCACCCCAAATTCCTGCCAAAATTTAAACAATGGGGGGTAGATAGCAGTTGTCACTCTTACGACGTTTTATACCACCTTTACAGTGCCATATGGGGGTAGATACATTTGTTGCACAGGCTCTACAGATGTATATACCACCAAAAAATGCCCAAGGGGGGTGTCCCAGTTGTACACGGCCGCAACAAGGATGACAGTACAATACAATTTAGTGACTCACAGGTATTTTTGTGGGGGGTGTTTTTTTCCCTCCATTCCTTCCAGATCGCCATGACCACTTCTCCCGGGCCTCGTCCTGCAAAAATTAAACCACACAAAAAAGACTTTGCACTTTTCCATCAAATCCCTACCAAATCCCCCTCTGTACAAATCCCCATATGTGATGGGTTGGAGTAGGGGAGAGGGGGCAACAAGCAGGGGTCGGGGGGTTATGGGTGTCGGGTGAGGGTTTTTTTTTGTCTTGCACTAGCAGGGAGTGAAGGGGGTAAAGGCCACAGCTTACAACACAACCCCGGGGGGAAACGAAGACCAAACCCTCAGAGATTGGGGTTTTCCCCTGACCCCCGATGTCAGCCACAGCCGTGCCCTTCAGGGGTGCAGGGAGGGGAGGATAATACTATTGGATTCATTAGACTATGTGGGAAAACCACGTAGCACTTTTTAAAAAACTAACTGGGGTACAGGGCCGGGGTTCAGGGAGTTTTTTTTGGTTTCGTGTTATTTTTTTCCCATTTTTTCCAGTGAAAGTAGTGGATGTGTCCATGGACCCCTCTTTTTTACTACGTCGGCTTGGGTTTCACCTGGGCATTTTTTTGCACCCCGAGGCCCGAATAACCCCGTGTCACTTTAACTCATCCCAAAGCCCAGGGGGCCCGGAAGAGCTGGGAACCGTCAGAATGGACCCTTAATGTGGGGGGCCCGCTTCGGGCGGCGGGGCAGGTATCTTGAATGGAAGGCCCCAGATCAGGACCTTCTATTCTGTTTAGCAGGCCCCGGCTGTCTTTTTTCCTGGTTGGGTTATGGATTCAGGGGGGCCCCACGTTGTTTTTTTTTTTTGAAAATCATTCATTTTTTTGAGAATCCTAAAATGGCCCCTCCTGTACATTACAGGGGAGCCCTGTGCAGTTTCTCACTAAATAAAACAAATTTTCAAAAAAAAAACGAGTGGGGTTCCCCCCCAATTTCCAAAACCCCAGGGTAAAGCCGACGCGGCAGCCCATACTATCAGAAGGGAAGGGGGCCATCATACTGGCTCTTCACATTCTAAAAATACGAGCCTGCAGCTGCTCCAGAAATGGGCCTCACATTAGAGGCCCCCTCTGACGGGTTTCCAGCTCTTCCCCGTACCCCCGGGCTTGGGTATGGGTAATAGTGAACGGGGTTTAGTGTCAGCATGGCAACAAGAAAAAACCGCTGATGACACCAAACCCCAGCGATGTAATGGGAGAGGCGTCATCCAGCCGCCCTACTATCATGAACAAATGGAAAAATAACAAAGAAGCAGGAAAAAAAAACACTTTTTTTAAAAAACACCCCCGAAACAACAGCCCCCTTATCCATTTTTTTAAAAAATGACGCAACGCTGTTTCCCCGTTTTCCAACCGGAGACTAGCCAAAGGGGAAACCTGTAAAAAGAAAAAAAACAATAACCCTTTCAAATTTGGGGTCACCCAGCTTTCCGGATCTGAATGCCTATCAGTGCCCGGGAAAACGGGATACACCCCCCCCAAACGGGGTCAGGGGAAAGCGCGTGCTTTCTGTGGGGGGGTTACCCCCTTTCCAGGGTGTTTTAAAAGCCCACACAGTGCCTTGGGGAAAATTGGGGGAACATCCCCACAGCGTTGCCCGAAAACTGAGTGGCCCTCCCCCCTCCCCCAACAGCAAAACATAGCTTTTCCCGGGCCCCGCGTGGAGGGTTTTTTACCACTTTCCCGCTTTTGAATAACTATCCAGCACCCCGGGAAAACTGAGTGGCCCCATCCCCACAGCAAGCACCTAACTTTCCTGGCGCCGCTGTGGAGGGTTATAACCAAACTTTCCCCCATGCTGGAAGGTTATTAAGCATTGGGGAAAACTGGGGGGAAGGGTACAGCAGGCGGTTTCCCGGAGGCTAGGGGCCTGCGTGGGGGGTTGTGCCATCGGCTTTTCCCGGTGCGGATAAAAGCATTTTGCAGTGGGAAGCTGGGGAGGCCTTAGGGAAAAGGGAAAGGAAAATGGGGGTGTGGGGGGGGGGGGGTCCGGATAGAGGGGGGGTGGTTTTGGGGAAGGGGTTTGGGGAAAAGGGGGGTCAAGGGGGGTCAGGGTTTGGTCGGGGAAGGGGGTTTAGTGTCAGGAGGGGTGGTGGGGTTTCAGGGGGATGGGGGGGGGGGAATTTGGGGGAAAGGGGGAAGAGGGGGGCCTAGTGGGGGGTCGGGGGGCGGAGGGGGCGATTTGAGGTACAGGGGGGTGAAAGGGGTGTAGAGGTGGGGGCGAGGGGCGGTTTTTCAGGGGGGAGGGGGGGTGGGGGGTGAGGGGGGGGCCGTTTGGGTTGGGGGGAGAGGGGGGCCCTTTTGGGGGGGTCGGGAGGGGGGCTTGGTGGGGGGCAGGGCGGCCCGTTTTTTGGGGGGTGTGGCCCTTTGGGGGGTTTTCAGGGGGGGGGCTGAGTGGGGGGGCAGGGGGGTGTTTGGGGGGAGGGGGGTGGGGGGCGGGCTGGGGGCCGTTTTTGGGGGGGTCAGAGAGGGGGGGGTGAGTGGCGAGCAGGGGGAGGGGTGATTTTTTGGGGGGGGTCAGGGGGGGGAGGGTGTTTTTTTGGGGGGGGTGAGCGGGGGGGCCCTTTTGGGGGGGGGCTGGGCAGGGGGGGGGGGGCCGTTTTTGGGGGGCTCGAGGGGGGGAGGGGGGGCCCTTTTGAGTCGGGTGGCAGGGGGGGCTGGCAGGGGAGGGGGGGGCCTTTTTTGTGGGGCGGCAGGGGGAGGGGGGCGAGCCTTTTTTTTGGGGGGGGCCGGCAGGGGGAGGGGGGCGTTTTTTTTTAGGGGGGGTGAGCAGGGGGAGGGGGGGCCGTTTTTTTGGGGGGGGGGGCAGGAGGGGGGGGCTTTTTTGGGGGGGCTGAGCAGGGGGGGGGGTGTGTTTTTTGGGGGGGCTGAGCATGGGTTAGGGGGGCCGTTTTGGGGGGGGGGGAGCTGAGTGGGGGGCAGGGAGGAGGGGGGGCACTTACCTTACACTTGTGTCCTCTTCCTCCTCCTCTGCTGCTGGCTCCGGCCCCGCAGTCACACCAATCAGTGTAGCTGAGGGGGCGGGCCAGCCCCCTGCAGGCAGTGACGTCAGGGGAGAGGTCTCTATGACGCTTCCCTGCGTCCCTGCTCTCCGCACCGGCCGCCTGTGAGGGAGAGACGCTCCCTCACAGGCGGCCGGTGATCGCGGACACTGTTTGTGCATCCCGCGGACGCGCAAACAATGAACTGCACACCTCGCAACTGTCTCGGGATGCCGGGCGGGAAATCCCAAAAGCGGGAAAGTCCCGCCCAATTCGGGACAGTTGGGAGGTATGCTTTAGTCTCTAAAAACCCATAAAGCACCCTAACCCCAACCTAGGCAATGTTTAGGGTAAGAGATAGGAATGAGGCTAGGTTTAGTGAAAAAGTTCTGGTTTTGGATGCCCTTAAAGGGGTTGTCTCACTACACTGATTCATCTTACTTCAGTCCTGGTTTCTTGGTTTCACTTTGAATTCAGGGGCGTGTTTATTGGCTTCTACTAGGCTGCAGTAGAAGCCAGGTCTGTCGCTATAGCGACTAGCACTGGCAGCCTATCCAGATAGATCAAACAGGTCTGTAGCTATAGCGACCAGTGCTGGCAGCCTATCAGGAGAGATCAAACAGGTCTGTAGCTATAGCGACCTGAGGAGCTGATGCAGCCCATACAAGAGGGGAAATCTCAGTACTTTTACCCCCAAGAGCAGTTTAAGAAGTATGCACTGGCTAAGGTGTACTTCTAAAGCACTCTGGCCTGGCCTTCCTTCAGCTTCCCTTTGCCCTGCGTGTAAGCGCCAGAAAGAAGTAACATGTCACTTCTGTCTCCGGGCGCTCAGTACACCCCAGGGAATATGCAGTAATATTATAGCACTCAATGAGTGCTATGATTTTACCGTATTTGCAGGGCGTACTTTGGGCGTTTTGCAGAGCAATCCATATTTTGTCATTTTGCCATCAGGAGCATCCATAACATGTCCACCACTTGCAGAGCCGGCTGGAGAACTGCCCGCACTTGCGCAGTCATTCTCCATTCTATTCTATGGGATTTCCGAGTACAGGGGAGCGGAATGTTCAGCTCTACTCGGAACTCCAATAGAACAGAATGGAGAATTTTGCTCAACCGCGACCGACTCCCCAGTCTGCGCGGAGAGATTTGGGGGCCCGATCACGAGACAGGTACAGGTCCCAGAATTGGGACCGCACCTATCAGACAATGATGGCATATCCTAACAATATACCATCATTGTCTATTATTATCATTTATTTTAGAGCGCCCTTGGTTCCAGGGCGCTGTACATTTCAGGCGGGTACATAAATAACATTGGTCAAACAATTACAAAGTGACAATAAGTGACTAACAACTGGTACAGAGGGAAAGAGGTCCCTGCCCGCGAGGGCTTACAATCTACAGGGAAGAAGGGAAGAGACAGAAGGTGAGGGGCAGACATGTTTGTGGGGTGGAGCAGTGCAACACGGTAAATGTTGGTTATAGGCTCCTGAAGAGATGGGTTATCAGGTTACATTTGAGGCTAATGAGAGTGGGGGAGAGTCTGATGTGTTGGGGCAGTGAGTTCCAGAGTGTGGGGGAAGCATGGGAGAAGTCTTGGAGACAGTTGTGTGAGGAGCTGATAAGGGGAGAGCAGAGAAGAAGGTCCTGTGAGAAGCGGAGATTGCATGAGGGGAGGTATCTAAAGATCAAGGCAGAGATATATGAAGGGGAGAGGTTATGGAGAGCCTTGTAGGTCGTGGTTAGTAACTTGAACTGGATTCGCTGGGTAATGGGAAGCCAGTGCAGGGATTGGCAGAGGGGAGAGCCAGAGGAGTAGCGAGGAGAGAGGTGACTCAGACGGGCAGCAGAGTTAGGGATGGTTTGGAGGAGAGCGAGAGTGCTGGATGGGAAGCTGCACAGAAGGATGTTGCAGTAGTCTAGACGGGAGATGACGAGGGCATGGACAAGCATTTTTGTGCTGTCGAAATTAAGGAATGAGCGGATTTGGGAGATATTTTTCAGGTGGAGGCGGCAGGCAGAGGTGAGGGTTTGGATGTGCGGTCTGAAGGACAGATTGGAGTCAAAAGTTATCCCAAGGGAGCGGACTTGTGGAGCCGGTGAGAGAGTGTTGCCATTGACAGTGATAGAGAGATCAGGTGGAGGGATGGAGTGGGACGGTGGGAAGATGATAAATTCAGTTTTCTCCACCTTTAGTTTTAGGAGGCGGGAGGAGAAGAAGGTGGATATGGATGATAGGCAGTCAGGGATCCGGGAGAGAAGAGAGGTGACATCTGGGCCGGAGATGTAGAGTTAGGTGTCATCAGTCTATGGTAGCAAAACCCCCTAAAAGTCATCACAGCACCACTTGACTTACAGGAAAATCATGCCATCCACCAAATAGATCAGAAATGTGGAAATGCAAATACAACCAAGGACAAGGTCATAACTGTAAGCAAGTTGACTAAGGTGTTAGATTTAAGGTGGCCAGAAAAGAAAGACAATAAACCTTTAAAAGGGTTTTACCACAAGGTAGCTGCGAGGTGAGCATGCATGAGAATGAGGAGGGTGGTGCTTGTGGCCATCCTCTTCATTCCGAGAGTGTATGTTTGACTATATTCCGGAATTCACATAGAAGTGAAAGGAGAGGACGGCTGCAAGTGCCGCCCTCCTCATTCTCATGCACGCTCGCCTTGCAGCTAGTTGCAAATGACCTGTGCAGGGGATCAGAGCTGTCCCAACAGTATTATGGGCCCCTGGGCAGAACACTGCAATAGGCCCGGTCCAACTACATGACATCACACTAGGTCATGCCTGTAGCTATACCCAAACACATCCATATTATCACGCCACTTATGTCCAGCAGCCTGCATCCTACAAGACTGATTAGCAGGGCAGAGAGTCGTTGGCTCCCTTCTTCATCGTGGTTTTTATTAGTTTGCACATACTAAAAACCCACAAACAGTTGAATAAGCAAAGTCAACCAAGGCATCCAGGGTATAGTTACATAGTTACATAGTTAGTACGGTTGAAAAAAGACATGTGTCCATCAAGTTCAACCAAGGGTGGGGAAAAAGTGCGTGAAGGAGGAGGGCAAGGAAAATTTTAAACCTCCCCACTGGTTTAAAGCCCTGAAACCCAAAGGCAAGAAACCAATCTGCTCCAGGAGACCCCATCTCTGACCCCGGAGCCATCACCTGCTAGGATCCAGAATTTTACATGGCTACATACGTATTAATAAACTTTCGTTTCAGGTAGATATCTTAGCCTTTCTTGAAACTCCCAACAGTTCCTGCTGTGACCAGCTCCTCAGGCAGCTATTCAACAGATTTACAGTTCTTACAGTGAAGAACGCTTTTCTCCTCTGGAGATTGAATCCTTTTTTCTCCAACTGAAGGCAACGTCCCCTTGTCTTTTGAGGAGGCTTTTCTTGAAATAATTTTTCCCCATACTTTTTGTAGGGACAATTTATATATTTATATAAATTAATCATGTCCCCCCGAAGCCGTCTTTTCTCAAGACTAAATAAGCTCAATACTACTAACCTCTCCTCATAACTAAGATGCTCCATTCCCCTTATAAGTTTGGGTTGGCTCGTCTTTGTACTCTCTCTAGCTCCATTACATCTCTCCTATAAAACTGGGCCCAGAACTTAAAGCATATTCCAAGGGGAGGTTCACAATTGCTTTGTACAGCGGTAGAATGACATCCTTGTCCCGCGAGTCCATGCCTCTTTTAATACACGCCAATATCTTGCTTGCCCTAGAGGCAGCTGATTGACACTGCATGCTGTTCTCTACTCTATGATCTAGAACACCCAGATCTTTCTCAACACGCGATTCTCCAAGTTTTTCTCCCCCTAGGACATATGATGTCTGCAGATTATTCGTACCCAGATGCAGAACCTTACATATATCCACATTGAACCCCATTTGCCAAGTGGATGCCCAAACACTCAGTGTGTCCAGGTCTGCTTGCAATTTATGAGCATCTTCCATAGATTGCACTACCCTGCATAGCTTGGTGTCATCTGCAACAATAGAAACCGTGCTTCTTGTGTTCCTGGGACAAGCATACCCACCTGGGGTCTCTATAATTCTGGGGACCCTGGGCAACTGCCTAGTGTGCCCAATGGAAAAGATGGCCCTGCACGGGATTTTACCTCATGGTTAAACCCCTTTAAGAAAACATTAGGCACAAAAAAGGACAAATGCTCAAGTAAAACTATCAATAAGCAAAGGATACAGTCTGACCTCTTATGTGCATAGGGAAATTAAAACTATTGCTGCTTGGTGCGCATTCACTTTTCTTGCGTGTTGTCCTTGAAGAATAAAGAAGAGAATACATAGACTGGAGTTTTCCTATCCCTTGATAATAATGAGATCTTCTAATTAGCCCTTTTATGATGAAGTTAGGCAAGTAATAACGGGATAAATACAGGGACCTTGGCATAATTAGAGAATAGATGCAATTAGGAGTTTCACTTTACACCTGGGGTTATTAATGGCCTCATTAAGAACACTGTGTTTCTGTTCTGTTATAATTTGCTCTGTAATCTGGTTACATTTTCCGTAGCGCTATGAAAAATAAAATAAAATGATTTTTAGGTTTCCCCAGGATACCATCGGCCGGTGCTATCCAAACAAAAACAATAAATGAAAAGGGGCCTGGTTCACCTATGGGGGGCGAGGATTTGGGCCCTCCCCTGAAATTAAAACCATTCTCGCGCTTTAATATAGGACACAGGAAATTATTGATCTTTATCTGTTCCTCTTCCTGACTGAATCCTGGAGAAGCGTTTATGAAACATTTAGTATTTTTTCTTTGGTAACTGCATGACATAATGGAAAGCACAAAATCCACCAATAAATTATTATATTTTAATACGATTACAGATAGAAAGAAGAAAGACTTTAAAAAAGGTTTTTTCCACAAAATTGTCTATTTTAAAAAGTTTTCGCATAAAAAAAAAAAAAAAAAACCTCCCAAGTGGGATTCATAAAGAGAAAAAAAAAATCCACAGGTTTGGTTTTCCCCCGGGAGGGGTTGAACCTGGACCCTTTGTGGGTGTGAGACAAAAAACCCTTTTTCTTTCCCGGGGTTTCATTGTAGGGTTGTGTTATCAAAAAGTTCTAAAAAAACTTAAGGGTTTTAGGGTAGAAAAACTCTTAAATTTTTAGAACTTAAACCCAAACCAAACATTTTAAAAGTTCGTTAAAGTAAAGTTCTTAGGGTTTTTTTTCCCTTTTTGGACATGGGCCCTTTTCGTTTAGGGTTTTCAGCAGCTTTTTTTCACCTTTTTTGGGGGCCCTTTCCCAAACACCTTTTTGCACTTTTTGGGGGGGCATCCAATAACCTTTTTTGCACTTTTGGCCCGGGTTTTTCCAATTTACCTTTTTGACTTTTTTGGGAAAACCAAACAATTCAGGCAGAGCACGGAAATGTCAAAAAAAACATCGTGAGGTGTAGGGCTCTCCCTTTGGGGCTAGGGGGTTTGGATATTCTGGCTGCAATCTTTCCCCCAAAACCCCGAAGGGTGTTTTTTGGTGAAAATTTGCAGGCTCAATAATGCCCTAACCCCTCATTTAAAGGGGGTTTTTCATTATACAGAGGGGCTTGGATTTTGTAAATTTATACTCAGGCCCAAAAGGGGAAAATTTTTTTCAGTTTTGGGGGTTTTATAATTTGGGATAACCCAAATCTCCCCCAAAACCCCCTATGTGTCAAAGGGGGTTTTTTGGGCCCCTTTAGGGTTTCAGGGCTCCGTTTAGGCCTTGCGAAAGTATTCGGCCCCCCCCCTTTTTTAAACCTTTTTGGCCAAACATTTCAGGGTTCAAACAAAAGGTTAAAAAAATTTTTTAAAAAAATTTTTTTTTTAAGAAATCAACCAAAAAAGGGGGTTTTCCCAAATTTTTAATTTGGGAAAGAAAATTTTTTGGATTAAAATTTTTTTTTCTTTTAAAAAAAAAAAAAACGAAAAAATGGGGGCGTTCAAAATTATTGGCAAACCCTTTTAATCAATACTTAATAGGGTTTTTTACATCGAGAGACTGAAAATTTTTGGCCCCCTTCTTTTCCCTTTGGGGCACAGTGGAAACACGGGGAAAGGTTTTGGGTGGAGAGGGTTTGTTTAACAAGGGTGGAAACCAGTGGGGGTTTGGGTGGAGAGAGTTTGTGAGCAGCGGGGGCCCCATGAGGTTGGGGTTTAGGGTTTGTGAACAGCTGGAGCTCAAATTTAGGTTGGATGGAGCGGTTTTGTGAACAGCTGGAGGTAGTGGGGGTTGGGGTGGTGGCGTTTTTTGAACAGGGGAGCTCAGTGAGGTTTTGGGTGGAGAGTGTTTGTTAGCAGCTGGAGCTCAGTTAGGGGGGGGTTGGAGGGGAGCCCTTTGTGAGCAGGGGGACTCAGTGAGGTTGGGTTTGGGGAGGGGTTTGTTTAACAGCTGGACTCAGTGAGGTTGGATTGGGGAGCGTTTGGGGACGCCCGGAGCTCATGTGGTTTTGGGTTGGGGAGCGTTTGGGTTGCAGTGGAGCTCAGTGAGGTTTGGGGTTTTGGAGAGCGTTTGTGAACCCGCTGGGGTCGTGAGGGTTTAAAGGAGACGTTGGAACAGCCCGTTTTCACTCTTTTTTCCCCCATTCTCTAAATTTGGAAAAAGGTTTGATTTTGACTTGGCCATTCTAACACCTTGGGTATGGTTATTTGTGAACCTTCCATTTTGGATTTTTTCTTAATGATTTTTTTTAAAAATTGTTTTTTTTTTGGGGGGAAAAAAAATTTTTCCCCTCCCAGTCTCAGGGGCTTTTGCCAGACTCCAACAGGATTTTCCCTTTTTAGGGAAAGGCCCTTTTTTTTTGGCTCCATCCATCTTCCCATCAAATTTTAAAACCATCTTCCCCGTCCCTGGGTGAAGAAAAAAACCCAAGGCCCCTGTTTCTTCCCCCCCCTTTTGGGGAAAAGTGGGGGGGTGTGTTTCCCGGGGGATGAGCCCGTTTGCTTTTATGCCATAAAACATATCGGTTTTGCATTGGGCCAAAAATTTGGTTTTGGGGTTTCATCTTAGCAGAGCCCTTCTTCCACAGGTTTTTTGTCTTCCAGGGGCGGCTTGTTTGGGAAACTTTAAACTTTTTTGGGGGGGTTTTGGGGGGGGGAAAATCTGTTTTAGAAAAGGGGTTCTTCCCGCCTCTTCCATAAAAGGCCAGATTTGTGCATTTTAAAAAGGATTGTTTTCTTAAGGGGCAGTCTCTCCCCCCTCACTGTAATTTTTTGCAGGTTTTACCAGAGTGATCAAAGGGGCCCCCCTTGGGGTGGACTCTGATCCAAATCCCTTTTCCTTTTTTTGAGATTTAAAGTTTAAAAAGGGACGGGGCCCGGGGCTTTGGGGATTTGGGGTGGTCTTTATTCTCCTTCCATTTTTTAATAAAGAATTTGCTTGGGACTGTGCTCCTTGGGAAAGTTTTTAAAGTTCTGAAAATCTTTTTGTAACCAAAAACCGGGTTTTTTAAACTTTTCCACAACAGTAAACAAAGGACCTGCCCGGTGTGTTCCTTGGTCTTTATGATGCTCTCTGGGGCCCTTTTAAAAAGGGAACCCCGAAACTATCACAGAGCAGGTACAAATAAAAGGACGGGGGATTTATTACCAACAGGTGGTTATATTTTAAACTTTATGCATTTCCCCTTTTAAGGGCAACATTGCATCCTTTTAAGAACCCACAGAACTTCTGGAGTACTTTGGGTTCACTTAAAGGGAAAGGGGGCCCAATAATTTTTGGGCCCCATTTTCATTTTTTATTTTTTTACAAAAAATTTTTAAAAAAAAACCCAAAAATTTCATTCCCACTTCCAATTGTGTCCCAA